>WTXV02025337.1:5109-31177 GCA_009823435.2 Nymphicus hollandicus | reverse complement strand
TACGGAACCCTACAGACCCCTACAGACCCCTATAGAAACCCTACGGACCCTTACGGACCCCTACACACCCCTACACAACCCTACGCTAAAAAATACCTCAAACAGAAAACAGGTAGGTTTTCAAAAGCAATGTCTGACACTTTTTGCCTCCTTGTCTGAGCATCCAGGCTTCGTGGGTCCTAGACTATTCCTCTATTTTCACTGTTGTTGTGACCCCCAGTTCTTTCAGGCTGTTTTCTTCAATACTAGTACCTGGATCATTGAGATTCTGAGTTTTATGTACACATCACAGACACAGAGATAGAAAATGTGTTTCAGGTGGCACTTGATTCCTCATGGCTCGAAAACAATTTTTACAATGCTGGAAGCTTCCCTCTCAATCAGCTTCCAAGACTGTCTTTAACCCCTGAAACTGACTGGTTTTATTACAAATATGGAGAGGGAGGGAAAGGACATGCTTTTTAATTGTAAGTAGCTTAAGATGCTTTAATTTTAATTCCACTTTCAAATATCTCTCACAAGTTTCCCATATAACCAGTTTAGTATTTTAACTTTAACAGTGACAGCACAGGAGCATGAATCAGGTTTTCTTTTTTTTTTTTTCCTGAGCATTCATTGATTAGGTAAATACTGTAAATTCTTTTACTGATTTAATAAACTCTTTTCATATTTAGTCAGTGATACATAAGACTCTAAAGCAGGGTTTGTTCTCACTAGCATATTTTGTTAAAGTCTCATTTATGTATTGTTTTCTTAAATTATGAATATTCAGTGGCAAGGTAGGAGTCAAGAAATAAAAATTTATTTACATGCAGACTATTTAAAATATGAATTTTGAAATTGCCATTTAATAGTTAGATGATAGTGCTTGTTTCCTTCCTTCTACCTAATCCCTAATAAATTCAACTGGACAATATATAAAATATTGTGCTAGTTCTGACTAGTATATTATATAAAATTTTTCAAGCGTATATATATATTTGAGGTGTTGCATTAGGAAATTGTAAGAGTTTCAGTAGGGTTTATGGACAGGATCAAATTTACTTGGTTTATGTTGGTGTGCTTTATAAAACAGGAAAAGACTTCAATATTGTTGGAAATACATTGAAATCTCCGTTTTGTACAATACATCATGCTTAGAAACTAATTTATTTGCAAATGTATTGGTCCAATTAATCTCAAGTAGGAAAAAAATCACAATCAAAACAGCAATTGCAAAAAAGACACAGTTATGTTATCAATGTGATGATTTTCCATAATATATTTCCACACAAGTATGATTTTAGATTTAAATAAGATAACCATAACACACAGTTACCTAGAAACTAAATATACATTGTTTTCTTCTGCTGCATCAGTAATATGAACTCCTCTTGAGTATGTATGGTCTTCTAGCTTTGTTCAAATGTAGCTGCCGTTTCAGAATATAGGGATTTTTTCTTTTCATTATTTCCTTGTCTTGGCTTGAGTTCTCTAGATCAAAAGCATCTTGCTGAAGTAACTGTAGGATGCAAGAAGAGACACAATGCTACCAGCTTGTTTTGGTAATGAAGATTATAAATTCCTAGAAATTTTATAAAACCTTATTTTAACACCTGACATCAAGAAAAATCTTTACCACATCAGTTGCAGGTTTAAAAAATTAAAAAAATAAAGACACAAAACTAAGATCACATTAAAGATGAGCTGAATCCTATGGATGTGGTATTTAAATTCCGTTAAAAGAAACAAGATCATTGGTTTTGCCTCAAGAGAAAACCCGGTATGTTTCAGTCAAATTGACTGAAAACTTCCTAATGATTGTCACACTTTAATCACTCATTTAGCCCTAACACCTCCTAAAACACCCACTGCTAGCTGGTTTCAGCATTTGAGCAATATTTTTATCTGCAACTTCCTACAGCTAAAAAATCAAAACATGTAATAAATAAGAAATTAAATAAAGCACAAGAAAGCCAATATTTTATCAGTCAGAATTTCTTATATAACCACATTTTGAGTTTTACTTGGAGCTTTTTGAAGTATTTTGCTCAGATTCTGCATTGCTTTATCTGTTAAGATTTCATCCATTCTCTCACCACGTTCTTCCATGGTCAAGTACAATCCTAGCTGAAAGGCGTTAGACTGAAATCATTTTTGTACTCACCCCATTATTTCCCTAAGCAATCAAGCTCTGTCAATTACTTGATGAATGAGTGCTCATCTAAATTCTATTTAAATGAATCGAAAGACTCTCATGGTTGCAACAGACTTTGGAGTCAATCCTGGATGAATAAGATCACAAGAACTTCTTTCATTACATAAATTGTTCATTTCAAGCCTTCTTCAAGCCTTCTCCAAGACTTCTCCCTCTGGCTCTATCCCTTCTTTTACTGCATCTTACAAACCTCTGCACTGCTTAAGCTGAGAGAGGAATATTTTAATTTTTTTCAATTTCACATGCAGTACTGTTAGGAGTGATTATTCCCAACCACCGGAAGAGGTGATGCAACTGCAAAGTAAGGAACTGTGATTGTGTCACACGGGTTAGTGCATATAGTGAGTTCTGTGATAGCTCCTTTTCAGCAGTTAATGAAGAGATGAAGAGAATACTCAGAAAACTCTGGTTCTCAGAGGTGTTGTAGTCTTTCATATGGATCACCCCAGCTAATATGAAGGACTGAGAGTAAGCCTGCAAATACAGAGCTGTGATTCAGCAAATAAAAGAGAATCAAGATTCAGCCAGACTGTCCATGAACCTGCAATAGCTGAAGAAATTGGGTTTACTGGAAAGCAGGTAGTGACATAATACCTCATTTCACTCTGCAAAGCAGCTTTTAGTGTAATATATAATAACACGAGTGGATTGTGCCCAGTGCACCTCTGTATGATCATTGCACTTAAGTATCACAAATGGACTATAAACAATCACTGTTTAAGAACAGCAATCCTCATACAATCACAATGTCAATTTCCAGGGTTGCCTTTAGGCGTGGGGAAGCAAAGACAAGAGTTCCCTTGCTGGTTTCCTGGCAATGATGAGCCTACACTGCTTGGTAAAATTACATGTATACTTGGGCATGTGTCTATGCATTTTGAATCCAGTTTGCCTTAGGGCCTTTAAAGTGTTTTCAGAAACTCTGCCTCAGTAAATCTGCAGTAACTTCATGTCTGTTAAACAGATATTAATTTTGTGTTCTGGCATACATCTCACTTTCATGTGTTTATTTTGTTCCTTGGAATGGCTACAAAGAGTGGGGAAGACACATAGTTGAGAATAGCTCTCATTTGTCCATGGGTCAATATAAAAAACAGACACTCGACTCATCAGAAACGACATTAATTCACATCTCTTTCAATAAGAGGCATATTAGAGATATTAGAGAATATAAAAAATGGAAGAAAAGCTCAAGCAATATGATGAGGATCACATGGGCATGGGTTTTAAAAAAATCATTACAAACTGAGCCTCAGAGTTTAACAGCAGCTGAAACATGCATTTGTGACAACTTGTTTTACCTCCCAGTGCTGAAAGGTTCTGCTGTGGCAAACTTTTTGAAGTTGATATACTGTCAGCATTGCTTCCAAGCTGAAGCCATCCAGAGCAGCAGGAAACTGTCTTCCTGAAACGAGATCTTCTTCATCTACCTCTACTGTATCCCCCACTTGGTTGTTTATGTTGTTGACGAGATTGCAGACATTTAGCAGGGTCATTTTCCAGTAAGGAAGTTTTGCTCTGTTAATCTGGAAATACAAATATCTACTATTTAATGTGTTGCAATTTTTTGTTTTGCTTTTCGTGTAACAACCAAACATTTTGGTAGGAACAAGTTTGTGTGTCTGAAGTATTTTTCGTCTGCTCAAATAATTAGACAATAATTAGAGAGTGCTGAAATTAGGGCAACTCATTTATTAAATAGACAAAGTCTGCTGCCCTGCAGCCTTACCTCACAGGTAGATATATATGATGAAAAACTAAACTGTTACCAAACCAGAATGGCAGCATTTCATAGACATTCTGCACAGGTGCAAACAAAAACACAGATGGAAATTAATACAGTATAAATTCACAGGCATAAATAAGGACAATGAATGAGTCAATCCCACAGGATAAATTCCCAGTACTAGAATCCAAGGTGGATGCCTGTGGTTAAGTAGATGCTCCTCCCCAGTTCAGAACAAATACCAGTAATTTCAAAATTCCCTGATAAAAAGAATGGAATCCTGCTTCAGAGCAAGTTGTCTGATCAGGCTGTGTCTGAAGTTATAGAATCTGTAAGCCCCAGGAGTTTTGGATACTGGAGAATCATGAGTCTGGGAGATGTGAATCAAAGGTTCATGGGCTTAGATGAAGATAAAGAAAAGATAAAAGACAGCTGTGTAAACAATGTATTCCTGATTTGGTAACTGGACTGAAAAACTCAGACCAAATGTGATTAGATGTTCCACCTAAATGGGCCTCATTCAGAAATGTTACAGAAAGAAATAGAAAATTTCACCATGGTTTTTCTCAAATTTACTTGCTCCAGTATATTCCGTTATTGGGAAGTTATTTAACTTTTAAACCCTTTTAAAAAATGTTGAGAAAAATAATTTTTACTTTTCACTGTTCTTTCCAAGCAGTTGTGGCAATAGTCTTCCCTAGTTTTGATTATCAACAGAAAAAAGTAAGTGAAAACCCTAATTCCTACCTCTTTCGCTGCTTTTTATGCTTTTGCTACTTTCTTGGTTCTCCCACTACTAATTAATTCTTTCAGATTATATTACTTTTAGTGCTGAGTATTGAAATCACTTTTCTTAAACTAGAACTGGTGACATAGTGATCTCCAAATGCCAAATAGCAAATTCCTATTTATTACTGGCAAGGGCTTCCATGCTGTGCACATTAGGATTATGCTTTATCCATGAACTGAAATATAGTTGCTTCTTTTCCTGGCTGTACAAAGTTAAATATAGGTATTACATTAACAAAGACATTGCCTTTTATATACTAACAACATTAATTAAAAGTGTGGATGCAGTGCTTACTTAGCTGAATGTTAGGTTCTTTAAAACACCTTCCTAACAAAGGGGCATTGCATATTCACCACACGTTACTATTTTTTGAGGGAACAGAAAGAAAATGGAGAGGAGCAAAGAAGAAAACAAGAAAAGCTGGCATCACTATCAGCATTAGTTACAAAAAATTCCCTTTTGGCCATAACCATTACTCCAATATACAGCTGATATATGCATGCTTTTCAAAATCAGAATAATTTAGCTCTTTAATAAAACCACTTTGTATTCTTAGATTTCTGACAAGGCTTAGAGGGGAAAAAAAAAAAGAAAAAAGAAGAAAGAAGATTGATTGTTTTGTTTTGTGGCTAAGAAGAAATCAAATCTCTGATCTGATTCAGAAGCTTGAAATTGGTTCTGTGTTTTTTACTTTGAGCTCATCTGTTGTCCCATCTAGGTGCCCTAATTAGTCTATTGAATTATTTGAAAAGATGTGATAGGTTCAAAATAAAAATCAAACTCTTCGCAAAACGTCCAGTTTAATTCACAGAAGTTAAACCAGCAAAAGGAGCAAACATCCACTGCAATGTCAGAATCCTCTTTGGTCTGTTTTAAAATATCTGTGAAATATAAAAATATGGAGCTTTCTGTGACAAATGAGGAGACTTTTCCAGTGCCCTTTTCTCTCCTGGGTATGCTAAAGAAACGGGAGTTAGCACTACAGTAGCTAAATTGCAGTGAAGAATAAAACCTAGGGGCAGTGCTAAACGATCAAGTGAGAGTTCTAATACCAAAAAGAAAAAAAATTAAAAAATATTCCAGTGGATGGGAACAGAAGAGGAAAGGATAGTGAAATTTGTTGTCTTCTTGAATAATTTACAGCGTCTTTTTGATCTAAAGTTACTACTTTATGTTAGCCTAGTGCATATTTATGTTTAAAAGAACTTTCCTCTGTGTATTAGTAAAATACTTAAACAGCAGGCTTCATTAGGTGAAACTGGTGTTAGCTGTTATTTATTAGGTTAGGGGAAAAAAAATTGCAGTTCTGTCTGCCAGTGTATTTGTTAAGGGAGTCTAATTCCCATTAATACCACACATGTGTCACCCCAAAATATTTTTGAGTACACCTGTTTCTGACTTACACTGCTGCCAGCTCACAGAATGAGACTATAAAGCATTAAGAACTTCAGTCAAGAGTGAAATATTTTTTTAACTATACGTGGAGCTCTCCAGATCATGTCCAGTCACTGAACAAGCAGTCATGATACTTTTTCACTCTGCTATTACAGCAAGCATTGCAATCAGACAGCTTTGTTTTATAGATAATTGGAAATCTCTGAGGCCCTTATCCTAAAAGAATATGTGAAAATGCAGTTTAAGATGACCGTAATCCAAATGTTCAGTTACATTTCCAATATATGATATATTCTCAATACAGGTCTAAGGAATACCAACTAGAGTTGCTCAAGACATGTTTTGGAACACACCTACACAACAGATCAAGGAACCCATATCTGCCAAGACAGAACTAATTTTTTTTAAGATTATCTTATAAAATATATGGGAATGATCTGAAGGAACAAAAGAGACTGAAGTATGAAACAGAATTTTAAAGTTATTAATGCTGAAGTATGATATATGAATTTCCATTGTTGAACATGCTTCTGAAATAAGACTCAGGTATATGGTTTCCCACATCTCATACAGTTTGAAAGATAATTTTAAATCATCTAGGAAACTGAAATGAGCTTGAGAATATTTCCTGCTTTGACAACAGGCTTGTCCTATGAAAGATTAGAGAATCTCTTTCCATTTCTCTTTAAATGATACCCCTAATAGTTTGCTTCAGATAACTTCTTACGTTATAATGCATAGCACTCAAATGTTTGTTTTGGTTTTTTTCCCCCAAAAAAAAGAAAGTTTCATTCTCTGCCTTTTATATTCTTGCTTTTATCTAGTGAAAGCAGATGAAAAACCTATTCATAACCAAGTAAAACCCAAGGTAATGAAGTATCTCTATGGCTCCTTTTTGGAATAGTAGTTGAATTTTGTTCAGCATGTAACCATAATAAAAATATTCTCTGTCCTTGAGCAGATATGATATTGAGTTTTCTTACAACAGTTTTTCTATGTTGTATACTAATGGTGTATACTAATGTCTGTAAACATAATGATATTTTATGTGATGATTGAGTCAGGAAGTCCGTAACTCCTATGCAGCTGTAACCTCATCTGCCTCTGACAATAAGGCAAAACTCTCTGGGCACATACAGTCAGCAATAGGCATCCTAGAACAACAAAAGGGCCCAAAATTTTATTCTAGAGATGATATATTCTTCAAGAGAAACACTTTTTTTTTTTTCCTTCTCTCTCTCCCCTCCCTCCCCCGCTTAGCTAATATCATCTCAGTTTTGTTCTCAGTCTTGTTTGTGTTCGGGACATTCCTCATGGAAGTGGTGGTTTCAGGCAAGCATTTAGGAAGCTGGGAATAGAGCTATTTATTTGATACAAAATAGAGAGAGCAGATAACTGCATATTCATGGTACTTCAGGTTGTGTTGTCTTACCAGATCTTCCAGATGTGTCTTTGGGTTTTATCTTAGAGAAAACACAAAGCATTTTAGGTACCTGTTTGATTCCTGTATCTTCTCTGAGATTTAACAACAGGGAAGGGTAATAAACTGTATTAAATGTTGAAGACAGGTTGTAATAAGCCTGGACATACTACTTTAAAGACGGAAAGTGATTCAGCATGAATATGACTTTAAAGAGAGTTTGAAAAAGGCCACTAGACACTGAACAGCTGTGAAGTCAAAAGCATATTGTAACTTTCATAATCCTGGATGGACTCCTGAAAGTTGCAAAAGGTGTATGCTTAAACTCTAGCTGTAGTTTTGATATTATACTTCGCAAGTCCTTACTTAGGAAGACTTTTTTCTGTCAAATACTACAACCACAAGTAATAATCCACTTTGTGGCTTTTTTAGATCTGAGTTTTCATAAACAATTTTTTTTTCCCATTTTTTTTTCCTCTCTTTCTCCCTTTCCCCATCTTAACATTATTTAAATTGTCTGAATCTTCCTTGCTGCTTATTACCAAGTCAGTGTCAAAGATGTTTAATGTAATTCAACAGTAATTGGCCTCAACTGGAACCAGATCTCAAGCACATTATTACACATATCATCAAATTTGTCTCTCACACCAGAGCCACACTTTTGTTCTAATGAGGGTTAAAAACTAGCAGAGAAGAGAAAAAAAAGCCAACAACTTGTCGTTTCAGTAATGAATGGAATAATGGTATCCCTTTTGTAGAAAACACTTACGTACACTTTTTGGTGGTTCCACCATGCCTTACTTTGATATCAAGAGCTAATATATATCAAACTGATGAATTCTAGGTGGTGATTTAAGCAGTAGAATGTAGAATTAAAGCAATGTCTCCACCATGCACCTACTTCTTATGTCAACTTCAGGTGTCACCTGACTTATGGTATATACTGCAAAAAAATTGAGCAGCAACCTACACAGTGTAAAACAACATAAAAGAGTATTACCGCAAACACCACTACGTTATCAGCTGATGCACTCTGTGTATTTTTAGTTACTTGAGATTTTGCTCTGTGCTGAGAGAGAGGAAAAGATGGAAGTGGAGATTAGGTTCACAGTTCTACTGAAGTCAGTAACAGAAATACCAGTAGCTGTAGGGTTTGTAGGTTTATTTGTCTCAAGAAAAGAATATCTATTAATCTTTCTGTACTTTAAAGAAGCAAGCGGCAAACAGGTTTATTTAGCATCTAAGGCTAATTACCATGCCAGTAAGGAACATGGGAACCTAAGAACTGCCAAACCAGATCAAAACAATGTGTTTTCTAGCTTCATTATTCTCTTAAGACTCTTATTCTAGTCTATTCAAAGAATCCTGTGAAAAAGCCCACACATAAGCAAAATACAGTAAATATGGAAGTTTTCGAGGCAGGTTTTGTCCTTAACATTCAACTAGTCATTGACTTATGAAATTTTTGGTGGGAAATTTTTCATTTCTTATTTTATTTTCCTTTGAATTTAACTTGAACTCCATAGAACAAAGGAATAAAGCATTCAATCTTAAGCTCATGGCACTTGTTTCAGTGTTTGTTCTTTAATATGTTGCTGAAAAAATATTAGACTATATATATCTTAGATCACTCATGGAAAATAACGCTATTAAGAAAGTGTTTGTCTATCAGCCTGTTCAATAGATATGTGCAACACTTGCTGCTTCACCTTGTCAATATGAGATTGGAACTGAATTTTTGTCTATTTGTATTAAATAACATGTACATTGCTCACAGTCTTGCAACTTGTCAAGGAAATGTCATTTATCAGGCTAATATTTTCATAGTCAGGTCCCCCCATTCCTGTGTTAACACTATGATTAAATTCTTAAACCAAAATCAACATAAGTATTAACAGTTTTTGCTTTATGACTGTCTTAATTTTATATGCATATAGCAAAAATTCTTCATAAAAATAGCACTTACGGATTTGACTCAAGATTAAGTTAGCTTTCATCAGGCATAATGTTATTGGAAACACATTTCCTCCAATAGATTTACATCTCTGCACATAACACAGTTTTGACAGTTGAATGAAAGTACCAGTGTTACAAGTGAGGAGCACTTTTAAGTGTGTCACATCAACACCTTTAAATTTCCTTTGAACTGGAGAAAACCTTGCACCAAAGTAATGTCTAGCACTGAACTTTTTGGTCCAGGCCATACGTTATTACTATGTGCAAAGACTTCTGTGTTGGTAATGAGAATTCATTTGCTCTCTACCCATCAGAGGAAAAACAGTTACCTTTGATGTGTACATATTGGTCAATAAATCTGCTTCTAACGCTTTCATTTCCTCTTCTGAATCTGGGAATAAACCAGAAACATATGTTTATTATTTCATCATAAATCATGAACATTTCAAATTAGCATACAGAATTTAGATATATCACTTAGTTTTGAAAACCAACTGAATAAAACCCAAACAAACAAACATTTTAGATAAAAACACAGCAAAGCAATCTACTGTGATGAGTCTTCAGGTAGCAATGACACTATGCTAAAATGGATACTCACTACGTTTTTAAAGCATGACCAAGCTTATTGAAGTGAATGAATCAATTCAGTAATCTTTCTTCAGTGCAGCCCTTTCAGTAAACAAAACTGCTGCAATATTCTTCATTCAAAAATCAGTATGGGTTTCATAATTGCTATTTGTCACCTATATTTACTTTGAGGATTTTGGATATTTATTTTCAAATAATATTTACTTTAGTAACAGCTAAGTATTTAGGTGAATGGCAGTTGTGATTACATTACAAGATTTAGTCTCAGTTATTGTTGATTAAATTAAAAATATTTTTACTGATATGAGGAAATTGAGCTTCATCAGTTTGTGATACAAGCTTTTGACAGTGCATACACCAGAAGAAAGTATTCTGACTTTGTATTTTCTTTACTAGTTTAATTGACCTTTGATAGCTCAGCAGACTTGCAATACCTGTGAGTTAGTGAATAGCATTAAAATTGCTATAGAAAGAGAAAAACAGTCACAAACTTTTCTACTTTGCTCTGTACAGAATTACAAGGAATATTTGGCCTTGAAAATGTAGCAGCAATCACAGCTCAAAGATAATATATAAACAAATCAGTTAAGGCTTCAGACAAAACAGAGTTCCACACAGCTTTTAGCTTTCCTGGAATACCAGCAGTCCAAAGCCAAACAATACACTTATATTTTAAACCAAACTAAATCATAATCTATTTCATATTCATATAAGTCATGGAATCATAGAATGGGTAGGGTTAGAAAGGACCATAAGATCATCTAGTTCCAACCCCACCCTACCATGGCCAGGGATGCTTCACCCTAGACTATGTCACCCAAAGGCTTTGTCCAACTTGGCCTTGAACACTGCCAAGGACGGAGCATTTACCAGTTGTTTGGGGAACTTGTTCCAGTGCCTCACCACCCTCACAGTAAAGAACTTCTTCCTTATATCTAACCTGAACTTCCCCTGTTTAACTTTAAACACACAGAATCTTTGTTATAGATTCTGCCTATGCCTTCATTCTGATAGCACAGGAAGCCAACCGTTATATTGCTCTTAAAAACCAATCATGATCAATCTTAATCTTACCACCACGATGTTTCTTCTTTGGGGAATTCTTCCAAACTTTCAATTGTTATTCACCTTCTTCTAATTTTAAGCCTAATTTATTTCTAATTACAAATTTATTAATGGTTTGTACATAACTTCCTTCACTGTAAGTGATGCCTTTCTAATTGTAATATTTACCCAGTTCATGTATTTTTTGAGAGCAATCACAGCCATTTCTCAGCTCAGATTTTTAGGGTGTGCTTACACAGTGATTACTGAATAAATCCAAGATCATTCTGCCTTTTAGAAAAAAACCATTCCCTGGAAAATCCATAAATACTTCATTGAATGGCTATGCCCAGAGCTATTAAACCACACCTGTTCTCCTCTTTTGTAATAGCACTGTATTCCCTGGCTCATCAAAGTGGCCCTCCTCTGTGTCTGATGTGATCTCAAGACAGCAAAGCATAGTACAGCTTGGATCAGAAGCATCAGTACTTAACTATCTTAATGCTTACCATTAGCTACAGGAAGTAGCTCTCATACTTTTTTTTTTTTACTTTTTTTTTTTTTCATGGCTGAAAAAAAAATAGTATCTCATAAAAAAAAAAAAGAAAAGAAAAAATAAAGGTCAAGTCTTTTATCTCCTTAGACATTTTCAACCACTGTGCTTCTGTTAAAAGGAACTTTAAATAGGTACTTCTACTGCTCCCTAAGCTATTGCATTTTGTACTGTTGCACTGCTTCACGTTATTTAGGTCATCAAAAACTTCTGGGCGTTATGGTGATCTTCCTCTGTAGTGATGCTCCTGTTCACCTTTTCATTACCAGCGCACCACATTCATTCATTCTTACTTTTTACACTGAAGTTGTTATTGAAAACATTAAATAAGGCTGGTTTGTAGATCAGTATTACAGCAAGTCATTAGCAACTAATCTCCACCTTAACGCCTTTCAGCCCTTTCAGCACTACTGGTTGTCAGCTTTATCTAATCTCTTAACTGGTTTATCATTAGCCAAAGTTCTGCTGGCAGCACAAGATCACCTCAGCTGAACTTCAACTAATGATAGCAGCAGCTCCTGTGAATGGTGTCACACTGCGACAGCATCATGATTTGTGGTGTCCTGGGTCATACCAGCTGAGGCCAATGAAAGTACAAGTCTGCTTAGCACCTGTTTTTTTATGTTCCGTAGAGGATGGAAGGTACCTTTAACTCATCATCAAGGTAGGAAGACAGCTGCAGATGTGGTAGATAGGTATTAAAAAACATTTTGGTTGAGAAAAGAACCCTGGAAGACATTATTTAGGAGGCTGGTCAAGATTCCTAGAGTGAAGAATCAAGCAAAGCTTGGAGGAGTACAAGGGAACACATTCAGGCAATTCAGGAGTGAAAGAGACAGATAAGGAGTAAAGGTATAAAAAGAACAGACTCTCAAGACTTTTGGAGAGAAATGTATAAAAAGTCTGGTTACATATTGTTGTTCATATCAGAGGGAAAAACACACAGTTTGATGTCCTCTTGATTAATTTGTTATTGATAAGAAATACAGATTCTATTAATACGTTCGTGTTCTACAGGAATAGTTACGTTCTACAGTTACACTTTCCCCCAAAGGCAAACATTTTCAAAAGAAAATGAAAATGTATTACTCTTTTCTTTATGACATAACTGTCCATATTTGTTAAAACTGACTGGCCCCTCCACACAGGCTTCTCCATGGTGTTTCTTATTTGAATTTAAAATTTCAGATTTTCAAGCAAATAAACCACTATGCCAGAAACACCTACAATTTTGCTTCTGGGTGTTTTTATGAGCCTATTTTAATTTCACCTGATTTTTTTTTTTCTTTAGTGGGCTTTCATTCAGGTTCTACAAACATTTGAATTTGAAACTGCCTCACTGAAAATAGTGGTCAAATATTTGTTTAAAAATCTTCTAACATGGGGAGAAAACAATAAATATTAAGCCTTGCCACTAAAACCCCCACAATACAATATACAAATTCTCTACAATATACAGAATGATTGTTTAAACTGTGATAAAATGTAGGTATTACGTATGTTACACTTTTATTTTGAAGGGGAATACGAATTTCAAACTTTCATCTAAAGTGAGAATTAGGAATTCAGAGTCCTTCTGAATACTGAAGCTGAAAAAAATAAGGTATTGCAAATTTATTCTGAACTTCATGGAGTTAAAAAATAAAGTAATTTGCAAGTTAGTTAAAATGGGATTTTGAAGCCCATTCTGCTTCATGTCTGTGTGTGTGCACCTGTTTAATCTTCACCATAGCTATTTTTGGTTATAAAGTCAGGGCAGGAATGACACACTCTTAGATATGTCATTTTCCAAAGGAGCAGCCAATGCATTTTAATGTATGGTTCTCTTTTTTTTAAGCTTTCTAAAGCAATTGCTTTGAGATTAGAAATGCATTTACATTAACCTTCCTATTGTGTAATCTGCATCTGATTAATCATTTTTTGTCATAATTTCAGATCAGTTGCTAGCATTTTTTTCACCAGAATACAAAAATTGTATTTCTGTCGCTAGAAGATGACTAAAGTGCATATATATATTCTTGACAGTTTGGATTGTGGCAGCTGTTCATATGAGTTACTGAAATTATAATTTCTAGGGTAGTTTGGAAATGCATGGTATTCAATAAAGCACAGATGAAGCAACATAAACGAGCAGATGGTCTACAGTGACTTATATTTCCCATGTCTAGCCTACCCTATCTGCCATGGTATAGATGCTGTGAGGATGAATGGTGTAGATGAAGGGTCAAAGTTATGAAATGCATATAAAAGAGAGATGCTGACCAGAGCCGGTAATCAGGGCCAGCTCCGTGGCGCCTAGAGGGCACAACCGCTGCAGCCCGAGGCGATTTCATCTCCCTTCCCCGGATCCCTCTGGAGGCTGCGGGAGCGGCTCATCGCCCATCGGCCAGGGGTCTTCGGAGGGCGATGCGGGGCGCTTACCTGAGCAGAAGCTGCAGGAGGCCAAGGCCAGCAGCATGACACACACCAGCTGGGCTCTCATCCTTGTCACGCAGCCCTCTAGAAAGTAAAGTCCATAAATCCTGAGAAGAGACGAAGAGAGAGAGAGAAAAAGAGAAAAAGGGAAAAAAAGAGAAAGAGAGAAAGAGAGAGAGAGACAGACAGACAGACTCACAGACCTACAGACACAGCCGCGCCGCTCCGTGTCCTCTACACACGCGCTAGCGGGCGGCTGCAGGCACCAGACGGGCTACCCGGACCCTTCCCCAACTATATAAGCCGCGGGGTGATGTCACGGCGATGCCGACATCGCCTCCTAATGAAGCTCCCTCCCTCCTCCACACCCCTCATCGCCCTCCCCATCGCTCCCGCTGCCCCTTCCCCTCCTCTCCGTGCCCGCCAGCACCGATGCCGCTCACCGCCTGACGTATGCGGAGCCCCGCGAGGAGCGCAGCGAGCTCCCGCACATACCTACGAGGGGGGCGGCTGGAACAGGCTTTTCCCGAAAGAGAGTTATCCTCTGATTTGGAAAAGCCCCGAAATAAAATATCATTAGTATTAGTATTATTAAAAACAAAGTTACCGCCGCTGGCGGACCCCTGACTCGCGCTGTTCCCGCGGTCCTCGTGCGGGCGCCGTCTGATGCGTTTTGTCTGTGATCTGTCTTAGCTTTCCCTGCAGCGAGGACAGAACCGGGGAGAGACGGCACAGCGGGCATGGGCAGGGGTGTGATACCGGGCAGCGACAGGGGTGTTAAACTGCAGGTGGGCAGGGGAGTGTGTGCCATAGGGCATGGGCAGAGGGGTTACATCGGGCACGGATAGCAGGGAAAAAAGAACACGTAGAGAAGGCTGTGTGTGAGAGAGAGATGGAGAAAGATAACGGAAAAGTCACTTGGCAGAGATTTTTCATAGATGCACAAGAGAATTCTGATACTCGGCAGGGCGAGACTTTCTATTACTTGGCAAGAGAGCTTGCCAGAAGCCAGCAGCTAGGGTTTCAAAAGAGCAAGCGCTCCTGAGCAACATTTCTCCTGACATGCACTTTCCCGGTTGATTTTTTCCAATAAATACCTTTCCTTAAATGACTAGCCAAGAGCAGAATCCGTGAACAGCACCCAGAGCTCAAGACCACAGAAAACCCGCAGGGGACGGGGGGCGGGAGGCAGCGCGCAGAGAGCGCGGAGTAGGCGCGCACTGCCGCGGGAGGGGGAGCAGGGTCCCCTGTTTCCCCGTCGCACGCCCTCCGCACACACGGCTCTGTTGCCTTCTAGGTCTCAGTTCCCGAGGCGCAAAAACCACAGCAGTGATCCGAAGTGGAGGGTCGGGCAGAGTAATCTTTGACGTCTGAGGATATAAACGTAACGCTGAAGACTCGCATCAGCCTCCATCAAGCTATTGCTTTTACTGCCTTTTTTTTTTACTCAGAAAACAGACAAATGCTCCATCTGTTGAATGCAGATACTACAATGCGGAACATTTTGTTCTGCGTGAATACATTTGACAGATACACATGCCACACATAGCAGGAACGCACTCCTCGAATGGCAGAGTTTGCTGGCGTGGATGTTCTCTTCACCGCAGAAAATTTCCTTTAAATAGCAAAGGGCAATGACGAGTGCTGCTTTCCTCCCATACCCTCTGCTCCCATCCATGAGACTGAAAAGGTGCTGCCGAAACAGAAAACACGCAGATTTGTTTTCAAAAATCCTGACACATGGAACACCTGGTGAGAAAAGCTTAATCAACTGAATTCCTTCTTCCCTGAATCAATTTTTGCACGCATCAAAATTGGAACTGAATTTTGTTTTGGTTTATGATCAAATAAATGCAAAAGGAAATGAAGTTGAGTGTGTTCCGGTGGTGTTGGCTGTTTTAAGAGCACAGACTTTTGCATACAGTTGGGAACATATTGTTCTGTCCTACTAAGTGCTAAATTAGAAGCAACCAAACAGACAAAGACCCCAGAACATGTTTATCACATTGTATGGGCTGTGTTAGTCTTCCAGAAAGTCTTAGCACGGAGGTTAGACAGCCACTCACACTCCCCTCTAGCCCCATTTTCTATTATTTCCATGGTGTAGAAAGACCAATCTGTAGCTGATTTTGCTCTGTGGGTGTTCTGCAGTTCACAAAGCTCTATGAATGAGAATCATATTTCATAGATATTTTCTAGTGCCTATTCTCTGTCATAGATGTCTTCAATAGTGTAATTGTCCATATTCTTATATAACTGAAATTTATAGGAATGAAGTTTTATTTTTTCCTCAGGAAAAGAGTAATTGCCATTTTGCTACCATTAAAATCTGTGATTACTTAATTGTTGCTTTTTTTTTCCTTTATGCTGAAATACTAATTATTAGTGATTTCTAGAGGACGAAGGTATAGTATGTTATAGGCATAATCTTTTTTACAATTGCTGTGTTTTCACCTTTTTTTTTTCTGGAAAATTGCAAGGCAGAAATTCAGTGTTAAAAAAATCTTTGCTTTCTTATCACGTTGAATGTTCTTGACATATTATCTTCAAGTCCCCTGGATCAGGCACAGCTGAGCTTCAACAATTGCATTTTTTTCTCAGTACAACTGAACTCTCTTCTCTTTCTCAGATGCTCCTTTACTTACTTTTTCTACCTCTTTCCTACATCTGTAGCTTCTACTGCTCCATTAAGAATTGCATATTAGGAATTTTAACCCTTTCAACAATCAATTCTCTAAATCACCTTGACTTCCTCAAGACATCTTCTTATCACATTTTGCATTGGGATCCAGAGAAGCTTTTTAAGAAACCCTTCCCCCACTCCACCCTGCTCTTTGCAGATCTGTCTCTCTCTTTTTAAATATTCCTTAACTAAAGAAAATCTTTATAACTATTCATTAGTGTCAATCAGCTTGGGAAACTCAGTTTGTCTTTACTTGCCCTTAACATGTGATTTAAACAGCCTGTCTGGGACTATAAATCATCTCCATTTACAACTGTGAGGCATCTGAAGATGATGAAACAATCAGGCAAATGGCAGATTCATGAAAGAACAGATACAGGAACCTCTATTTACTTTGCCACTGGAACATAAAGCTACCATCATAATATATGGATGACACCAAAAACAAAAGCCATAATCACCAAAAAAGGAGGAAATCATTCTGCAATGATCCAGCAATAGAAGGTACTAGAGACTATAATAAAGAACAGTTGATGTTCCATTTAGCAGTCTTATGCCTTGGAAACAGAAATAACCACATTAATCATGAATGGAAATTAATCAAGCTGTTCAATCCTGTCATTAAATACATTAGATTTTTTGTGTATTTTTGTATTTTTTTGCAAACATTGCAGTAGTTATAGAAATATGGAAATTGGAAGAGGAAAGGAAGTATAGAAACTAGAGGTGGTCAGCAAGACAAAATTTCACACAGCAAACTGGCTCAGGATGCTCACTCACAGTCTCAAATTCGAATTTAGTTGTGGTGATCAAACTGCTTTCCACCTACAATAGTTTGGCTATCAGCAGTGTTAATTAATAAACTGGGCAGGAAACTGGTGTCTCAAATCAATTTCTACCATGTCAGTTCAAGGGACAAAAAGCTCAAGCAAAGTAGCAGGTCAGGGAAGAGTATTTAAAGCACATTTAAAACATAAACAGAGCACAGTCAGATGCTGGAGATTGAATTTCCAAGACACTGTGAGTTTTCAGCATCTCTTTCACTAAGCTTAAAATATGTCTAGGGATTTTTATTCTGTTTGGGCATGACAATGATGCTTAAAAATTGATGATGCATTCAACTGCTGAAGGTCTTGGAGATCACCTGTGCTGCAGAGAATAACAGAAAAAAATATCAAAATCAAAAAAGGAGATTATGTTTACCATTCTGGATCATTCTTAAGAAAGTAAAATATTAAGCAACCACTCTGCTTCAAACCCAATCTCCTTTAGCTGTTCTGTGACTCTATTTTTTAGATTTGTGAGGTCGTGCACTTTAAGGAAACCTTGAGGAGTCAAGTGAATAAGAACTTACTGCTGCAGTAAAAATCCAAACACATTATTATCTGAATCAGAAATATTTCTTAATATGCAGCAAATCTATACCACATTTCATAAATTTCTTAGACATCTAATGAGCTATTTATTTATGTTTTAAAGTTCCAGAGTTTGAAACTGTGGAAGTGACATTCTGTGTAGCCTATACATATGAGGTCTACATGCATGGCAGATCTTGATTTCTTTATGCAGTAATATTTCAAACAGCAACAACATCTCAGTACCCCAGGGGTTTTTGATTGTCAAAGCACAAAAAATTTTAAAGTAACATCTCATGAGAATGATCTGAAGTATCCTTTCTTCTTTTGAACTCTGTTTTGGTTTTTTTTGTTTGGCTTTGGGGTTTTTTTGTTAGTTAGTTAGTTTGTTTTTTCTCCATTGAAGCACAGCCCTTTCAGGACTTAGAGATTCTCTAACCCTTCTCATGAAAAAATAGATTCTATATTTCCATTATTATAAAGCAAACACAAAATGTATGCACCTATAGTTAAAACCACTAAAAATGTGAACCTTTTCATCATATATATATATAAAAAACTGTTGGGAAACTATTTAGGAAAAGCAATTTTGGATAAAACCAGCCATAAGGGAACAATCTTCCCTCTTACTCCTAATTTCCTTTTTCCTTCTTTTTTTTTTTTTTTTTTTTTTTTGCTATTACTAGAATCCTCCTATCTGAGAAAGCAAACATTGCAGTTAGAAGTGCCACCACAGTGTGTCATGGGAGTTATGCTTTGGGCACCTCCTCCTTACCTTTACCTCTCAGCAATGCATTTTCAGGTCAGACTGCATCATTCCAATTTTTCTAATTATGCATTTTCCCCAAATACCCAAGTTAATCAATTTTTCATTTCTCTCCAGTGAGCTATGAATATTTTAATTTAAGTTTCAGGATATAATATATACAATGGACATGGGTGAAAAACCTGATATAACTTTGTTGAAGATTGCATATTCATGTAATCTACTGTTCATCAGAGTGATCATGCTTTGAAATTCCATGTTAAAGAGATGAAATAGTTACAAGATGCAAAATTATTGTTTTGATAGTGTTACTGTTGGACTGATCAGATAACAATGATTATCCACAGTTCCTGAAAGAACAAAATTAAATTGATCTGAATCAAGAGGGGTGACTGTCTTTTTCCCATGATATTCACTTTTTGTCTGCAATTATTCTTCAGTTTTCCCTGGAACATAGTAACTGAAGACATGCAATATTCACTGTTATATTACACTGGTTTAATTATGTAGTGTAAGTAGGAACTGGACTCCACATTGTGAAACTCTTGAAATCAATCTATTTTGCCATTCACAAATTTCTTAAATAATCATGCAGTTTCCTTGTATCCAAGGGACAATTTCAATTTTACTAGTTATTTAGAATCATATAGCCATGAAAAAATTTTGAGTTAAAAACACTAAGGAATATTTCTTCTGTGCACAGTAGAGAGGCAACATGTTCTTATTACTGTAAAACAGTGAGATGATGCTGAGACCTTCATCTTGTCCAGATATAGGTTCTTTACCAGGAGTCCTTAAGAGGTTTCCTAACAAGCAGTAACCTCTTAGTTTTATTTTTTTATTTAATAAAAAGGGGCTTCAAGAGTCATGGGCAGTCTTCCACAGTTGTTCTACCGTGCAATCAGTAGATCGTAGAATCACAGAATCATAGAATAATCAAAAGGTTGACCTTAAGATTATCTAGTTTCAACCCTCCTGCCACTGGCAGGGACACCTCCCACTAGACCAGGTTGCTGAAGGCCCTGTCCAACCTAGCCTTGAACACTGCCAGGGATGGAGCATTCACAGCCTCCCTGGGCAGCCCACTGTAGTGCCTCACCACTCTCACAATAAAGAATTTCTTCCTTATATCCAACCTAAATCTCCCCTGTTTAAGTTTGAACCCATTACCCCTTGTCCTAGAAGAAAAGACTAAGAATCACTGTGTTGTATTGCAGAAGTGTTTCCCTTATTTGATTTGTTAGTTATTTTTCCTTCTCCAGAAAATTTCATTAAGCAGTGCAGAAGCACTGGTTTAAAAATTATTCTTCATATACAAGGTGCTTAGTTTGATCATTTATGAGTAGACCATTTAAAAATCATTATTAATCTGATTGTTTTTTATTTAGGAGTAACCTTCAGAATCAAAATATGAATTCAAAGAGCTGTGGTTTTAGTACTGTGCCAGAATGCACATTCCAAATACACACCCCTTTGGCAACTTCCAGCCTTTTTACCTTTAGATGGAAAGCATCTATGTAATTTGCACATCTGTGAACTGAAATTTGCATGCATAGCATTTAAGAAATTCCTTGGAGATTGAAGCGCAAGCATCCCGATAGAGACAGACAAAGTGGTAATAAGAATTCATGTTACAACAGCAAACACAGGCAACCAATCATTTACAACATAAGCAAAAACATAACTGACAAAGAAAGCACCCTTTTTGAAAAATGAAATAAGGCTTTACATCTGATGAATATTTTACATTTGCATAACACCTTTCAATTTCAGTGCTTTACAAACATTAATTAACTATAGCCATGTCTGAACTAGAATACACATAAATATACACTGCACTGGAAAAAAAAACCTGTTTGTCATCTGTGGCAGCCTATGCCAGCCTTCTGTTTACTCGTAAGGTTTATCACAGGGAATGCTGAAGAGCTGCAGACTTTACCTCTAATCCCTTATCAAAACCATCCAGAGCAGTGCATCTCCTGGACAAGTGTCATGACAGTAGTTCCATGTCTGTGGTCACCATCCGTATCACAATGGCAATAAGCCTTGGTTTGCTCACTCCCCTCTCTCTTTCTCTCCCCGCTCTTCCTCCCAACAGAAATATGTTAGACTGGCAAGAGAACAATTGTGATGTTATAACTGCAGGTAAACTAGGGGATTCAGCGAGCACAGAGAACTCACACCCCAGATTATCACGGTGATGTCAGCCATACCTTGAGCTGCAGACATGATCTCAGCTTCAAACCGCTCCCCTGGTGCATTGATTTGTGCTACTGGAGTCATGTTTAATTGAGACCCAGAGGGGACAGTTTTCTAATCACTTGATGATGTAGCCCAAATCTTGCAAACACCTCCATACATGCCTAATTTTAAGAAGATGAGTAGAATGACTCAAATGCTAAAACTTAAGCTTGTCTGTATCTGTAAATTTCATGTACCCACACTGAGGAACATGAATTGTTGATTTAAACAGAGATGCTTGGATTGCAGTTCTTGATTTTAGTGAGATACCTGTGGAATACTTTGGGCATCAACACAATACTAGCAGTCAAAAACCACAAGTAGGTTTGAAAGCATTACATTTACCTGGTGGTGCCTTGTAATGTTTCACATTGTTGATTTGGGTAAAACTGAAAATTTTGAAAATCAGGAATAAATATTTAGAGCAAAAGAAACTTCAGTTTCTTCCTCCTTTGTCCCCATTTTCTCCTGGGTGCACAAAATGCTCCAGCTCTGTTCACTGGTAACTATCAAGACAGCTTGATAGTCACTGTTAGGGCTAACAAGTGTTAGGGCTAACAAATGTTAGGGCTAACAAGTAAAGGATAGCTTTGCCTAGATGTAGCTGCAATGGTCTCTCTCCTTAAGGCCATATCGCCATAAGCAAGATAAAGCACTGGAAGTGAACCTCTCTGCCCCTGTTTCAAGAAGTATCCCATAAGGGAAAAGGTTTATACAGACAAGATCCCTCTGCTGTGCGAATGGCCAGCTGAGATCTTAATGCAAAAAGAACATTGTTAGATAGCATCACTAAAGAGCTAAGGGGTATTAGAAAGTGTACAGGAGTTAAAAAACTTATCAAATGTGGCATGTTATCTATAGCAGGCTTACACAGGTAAAGCAAGTGTATGTAGTTTCTATTCTCTACAGTCTAAAGCCACAGAAGAAGGATGAGCACCACAGACCAGTGATTCAGTTCAAGGGGTAAATGCATTTGATTAACTCTCTTTAAGCATTTTCAGATATTCAGCTCTTACTAGAATCATAGAATCATGTAATCGTTTAGGTTGGAAGAGAACTTTAAGATCTTTGCATCCCACCATAAACCTAGCATTGCCAAGTCCACCACTTGTCCTTAAGAGCCACATCTAGACATCTTTTTAATACCTCCAGGGATGGTGACTCTACTACTTCCCTGGACAGCCTGTTCCAGTGCTTGAAAACCTTTTCAGTGAAGACATTTTTCCCAATATCCAATCTAAACCTTCACTGGTGCAACTTGAGGCCATTTCTTCTCCTCCTATCACTTGTTACGTGGGAGAAGAGACCAACCCTCACCTCACTCCATCCTCCTTTCAGGTAGTTGTAGAGAGCAATAAGGTCCCTCCTTGAACCTCGTTTTCTCCAGGCTAAACAACACTAGTTCCCTCAACTGCTTCTCATAAAACTTGTGCTCTAGGCCCTTCACCAGCTTTGTTGCTCTTCTTTGGACACACCACAGCACCTCAGTGACTTTGTAGTAAGGGGCCTAAAAATGAATACAGTATTCAAGGTGTAGCTTCACCAGTGCCAAGTATACTTAGTACAGAACACAGGACAACACTAACCAACTCCAAAGCTTCTCAGAAACATAAACATTAGAGATAAGGAATCGGCTATTTTTTTACACATTTTTTTAAAAGGTAATCGAGATTGCTGACTTCATCAGCCTTTGATCAGGGATCCTGTACATTTTCTTTTTGTGGAATAGGTCTTGCAGTTGTGCTCTGAAATGCTTACAGAGTGTAGACACCAGCACCATCATAATATAGTCTACTGCCTTGTACCTGGGTCAAATTCAAGTTGTGTTTCTAACAGTTATTTTCACTATGAAGGAGAGAATAGGACACTTCTCTGCCACGTGTAACAACCATTTCAGCTCCCCCCAGCCACTACATACTGCTGCAAGTTGTCATTCAGATTTGTAGTGCTGAACCTGTGCTTTTGCGTATATAATTCAATGGCAGCAGTTTCTTACCAGATCATACCATTTGTGGTTATGCAGCTGACTGTATACCAGTACCAGTCAGATTTGTGCACCCAGACAGCTAGACCTTTTTTCAGTAATGCCTACACAGTCAGCCATAGTCACAGTCAGGGACTGATTGTCTTCCCCCTAATGCTACATTAGCAATAAGCTTACATAGTAAAAGTATCCATACATATTAAAATCAGCAGGAGTTAGTTATCTAAACAACTTTGTGGATTTGGACTGAGGCAATGCTAAACAAAAGCCTCTATGCCTTTTTATTAGATAACTGTATTTCCTTTATATTGTTTCAGGAATTAGGATACTAACAGCTTAGGATGGAGATGAAACCAGTGGAGCACATTCCTTTTATTCTTTAGAGTTTAAGTGCCCAGGCCTTTGGTAATTTTCTTGCTGAAATAACAATTACATTAGTTGGGGAAAAAAATACTTGACAAGAGGCACAAAATTGTTTCACAGAAGCAACTGTTTACAAGGAAGCAAATCTACTCCTTTGTGAGGAACTATACGCCAGTTCAACACAAGATAAAATCTTCAGGGGAAGATGTGAATCTTGACATATGTATATCCGCTACGTAAACTGGCTCACCCTGCTGCTTCTTTTTGGTCTGTCAGATGCAAGCATGCATCGCACATGGCTTTCTGCCCTTTGAAGACCATCCTGAAACTAGCTGGTCTGGAATGCCATCACTGGCATCTCTGCCAGAAACATTCAGGCATGTAAAATCCTCCTAGACTTTTCATTAGAGATCTATGTTCTTTTTTGGAACTAATGCCAAATCTGTGATAGAGCAAATGTGTCTTAGATTTCTGAAGGACTCAGATAGTTTTGATTGTATTATTATATTTGAAATAAACAAAGACCCTAGAAAATACAATAAAAAATATTCTGCCCCATCTCAAGAGTAAGCTCAATGCAGTTTTACCTTTTTTTTTCTTTCATTTCTGTGTCTTAAATTGGTCCTATTTGAATTGTTTTATTCTGAAGTTAACACCACGTTTATTCTTAAGTTAATGTTCTGTGCAATAAATCTTCTTTCCAGCTAGGATGAAAGTAAGCAGTTCTTTTGGATATGAATTATTGAACAGTCTCAAGAATTTTGAGTTGGGTTTTTTAATCTAAGGGAGACAAAACACTTGTCCCAGAGGTTGGTCTTTCCTAATACATTTGCAGTTGTTCATTTCTGTAAGAAGGCCTTGATCAGAAAAAAACTCCCACTGTCTGTAATGCAAAAGCTTCAGAAAAGCACAAAGAAATGTGAATTTAAATGTCTCCAGGTATTACATCATATGCAGATTCCTACCCTTCTGATTTTTTTTTTTTTAATAGGAAATTGAGTGAGAGAAAGATTTAGAAGCTGTTTCAACCCAGAATTTTCATATGTTGTGTATTAGATTTCTCATTCTTCATGATGCCCTAATTTCCTTTAAAAGCAATTCATGAGCTGGCAGTGTGCCAGTATAAGATTATGAAACAGCAGCTTTCTGCCACTGTGGAATTATCCGTGATAGCTTCCATGTTCCCCTGGATGAGATGAGATGGTGGTGGAGGGGTGTAAGCATTTGTTTCTGTCCTTCATGCAAATAGGCTCCAGGGATGGAGTTATTCTGGCACTTATGTAGGGTTTGAGTACTTTCCATGCATGCCTGGAATTTAGCAAGGGGAGAGGGCTTGTATCATAATGTGCGTCTGGCCCACATATAAGCAGACATCTGGAGAAGATCTCTCTGTGCAGGAAGATGAGAACAGGCATGCTGGAAGCATACATCAGGAAAACAATATCTAGGATTTTGGTGTAAAGTTGAATAGTGATAGGCTTAATGGGTGCAGGTACTGACAGGATCTCAGGGACTAACATTAAGGAATATAAGAACTCCCTCTATAATGACTGCAGTAGTGCACACCTCCAGGGGGCATTTCTTTCGTATGTTTGCCTCTAAAAGATGTTCTCATTCAGCAGACAGGAGCATACTCAGAGGCTTGTTCCTTTCTGAAAATAATTTTCAGTTGCAAAGGTCAGTTCTTCTAAATACTGTAAAATCTATGTAAATTACTTAAAAAAATAGTTATTTTGAAATATAAAATAATGAAACAAAGTTAAAGAATGAACCAATTGATCCAGCTCAGTTGAATAAGAGACTTCTGAAATACAGCCACAAGAAAATTAAAATATTACCTCTTTATATGTGTGTATTTGAGGAATCAAACCTTGCCATAAGCATGTCAACAGTTTATCTTTAATTCCAGTCAGAATGCATCACTCTGTTAAGAAGTAATTTTAAATACAAAAAAAGATGTAAACTCGATACATAAGGCATGAATATTCTTTATCTCGGAGGCTGTGTGGTGGATACATGGCCCTTCTCCTTCTTCAAGCTTACATGATCAAAATTTGAGTAGGAAGAGGAGGAAAAATAATGTAATTTTCCAGTTCGTTGTTTGAAACCATTCCGTTTCCTACCGTGTGAACCAAGATCTTGGGACAGTCCTAACTAAACATAAACCTCAGAAACCTGTGAAATATTAAATAAATTGGACCTTATCATTGCAGACCAAAAGGCATAGAATTAATATTGCCTTTATTAATCACATAGTGGAGTGCAGACCATATCATCATTAATGGAGGTTTAAAGGCAGGAGGACTGTTCTGAGAATATTTCCATGAATTCTTCCTGTATCTCTTTGCTTTCTATGTGTTTAAAAGTTTCAAATCATTGAAGATAATACTGTCAATTGCTTATCTGCAAATCTTATGCTCATCTTTTCTTATTTAGTGCTGCAAGGACTGTCATTGCTTATCCTTGGATGTAGGCAGCATAATAACAAGAAACTTTTTCACAGCATAGGAGTAGGTGATAATATATTATGCAAATTTAGCATATGTCTTGTGAAATAAAAAAATGCTACATATATAGCAACAAAATATC
>WTXV02025335.1:0-11677 GCA_009823435.2 Nymphicus hollandicus | reverse complement strand
TGTTGTGGTGTGTTTGTTTTGTGGTTGTTTTGTGTTTGTGTTTTTTTGTTTTTTGTTGTTTTTTTTTTTTTTGTTGTTTTTTTTTTGTGGGTGGTGGGGGGGGTGGGGGTGGTGGTTATTTTGGTTTTTTTTGTTGTTGTTTGCTTGGTTTTTGTGGGTTTTGTTTTACGTAGTAGCTGTAAGTTTTAGGCAAAAGAGTTGAAGATTAACTGGAAAGTATCTATTCAGTCAATGGTCAGTTGGCTTTGCCTTTGAGAAAGTATATTAAACTCAATAAGCTTTTTCTATTTAAAAGTTTATAACCACAGTGTGTTAATTCAGTGCTCTGCAATAATGTATCCACTACCTTTGGGAAGAGAGCATCATCTTATTAATTTGCAAAATCTTATCTTTATCTTCAGATAAACAAGCTCCATTATTTTTCTGGAAGAGTTTCTTTTCAATTGTTGTTGTTTTGTTTACTTTTTTTCCCACCCCCATCCTGGAAGGACGCTTAGCATTCTGACCCAAACCATTTATAGTTAGACAAATTTTTTTCTACCCCTCTCCAACCCTCCCAAAACATAAATGAACAGAAAATAAGGTCATTCATCACAGCAGGATCAAATCAGAAAGTTAAGTCAAGACATCAAACTCAATTTCTCAATAAACTTACGGCATTCTGATAGCATATGGCCTTAAGTACTATGAAGATGCTATAATGATGTACAAAACCCCGGGGTTTATTACTATTTTTTTTTTATATCTGGTAAAGCAATAATGCCAGCAATAATGCCAATAATAATGTAATAATTTACAGTGAAGAAAAGCAATTAAAAAATGCAATCTACTCAGGCTTGCTCTGTCTGAATACAAGAGATTGTCAAGCCCCTCTGATTGCTTTATCTTCTCTTTTACAAATTCTTACTTAGTTACCCTATGTATATTATGGCAACATTTGCAAGGAAACCATGGGCTTTTCTTTGAGTAAAAGCAGACTAAAGAATGGTGACTATACAAGACAGATCTTTACAACTTTTTTTTTTCTTTCTGGATTAGAGTTGTGAAAAGAACAATTCATGCAGTTATTAATGAGATTTGTGGTTTGTTCATTGTCAGCCTTTCGGGAAAAATAAGCATGTTTTCATTATTTTAGAGGTAATCTCTTCCTGCAATATTCCAGTCCCATAGTGCATTTTAAAAATGAGTACAGTTGATGGTGAGAGTCTGTCAGATAGAAGGAATTCAGAAAAGAGCCACTAATACTGAAAGGTGTAGTACAAAAACTGGCTGCAGGTTCTATTAAGTTAAACAACTTGGTCCCAGTTTCAGAACATGATGTACAAGGAAGTATCAAATTAGACAGCAACTGAGACAAAATGAATTTAAAGAAATGAAATGAAATTTAAAGAAACAAAATGAAATTTAAAGAGATGAAATGAATTTCTGATTGTTGAAAAAGGATATTAATTTCTGAAAGATTTGGAATGTGTTGAGTTAGCAAAGGCAACTTCAAGATATTTTTTTTTTAATGAAGGTATAAAGATTTTGGATTCTTATCCCTCTACAGATCAGATATAGAATTTCAAAGGAAGACAAAACTTCCATTAGCTTTGCAAAACAAAGGCATTAATAGCTACTCATTGTCAAGTTGCAGCTTTTACGTTCCCTTTTTATTGACCCACTATTTTTACTGACAATTATACATCTTTAGCAAAGTTAATTTCAAGTCATTTCACTACAGAAGACATTATGCATGACTTACATTTATATCCTAGAGCTACTAGGTCTCTCATCACTTTCTGAACAACAAACTTTCTATTCCAAGCAGAATGTACCAAGTCAAATACAGATTCTCTGCAGCTTCCTTCTGTGGTGTAGCACATATATACTACACAGCAGAGATTCTACAACCATATAGAGTGAGGTCTCGCATTAGACATGAGATCCTGCTGAAGTCAATTTTGTTTCAGTAAAAACTGTACTGAACAAACTTTCTCTTCTCTTCCATTCAAACACTTGGGGCGGTGGAGGGGAAGGAGGAATGGAAATTTGTAAAGTATTTACACGAGTTGCAGAGATTGTCTCATTGGCAGCCACTGGTGTTGGTGGTGGGGGGGGTACTCACTCTCCATGCAAGGCCATGCAGTGACTTTCTGACCCTTTTGTGCACAGTCCCCTGCACACTTGTACAGAAGGCTCCTGTCCCTGATGGGAACCACAGGGGTGACCTTCTTAACCTCTGGCTCCACAACTAAACACATCCTAACCTAGGCCACCTTCTTTGAAACCACCTGTCCCTGCACGGTGGCAGCTGGGGTTCAGCCGTCACCCCCTCCCACAGCCCTGGAGGAGCTCTCCGGCACGGACGGGGCCTTCCCACAGGGCTCCCCTGCCCGGGCACGGGAAGCCGCTGCCCTTACCTGGAGCGAACACCATGGTGCCACCGGGGCGCGGCGCGGCTTTGCACCTCGGACAGCACCCGGTCCGGCACGGCTCAGCACCTCGGACAGCGCACAGCTCCGCAAGGCTCAACACCCCGGACAGCGCCCGGCGTGGCGCGGCGCGGGAGGCGGCTGCGGGCCGCGGTCCCTCCCTCCACACTGCGGCGGGGCGGGGAGGGGGCCGGGGCGCAGCGCGGCCCCGCGCCTCCACCGTCCGCACCGACACGAACACGGACACTCTTAGGCAATCATCGCTGCTACAACTCGTTGCCCTGCAGCGGCATCAGGGGAAGGGCAAAGAGGAGAAAGGTAATAGCGATCTGCTCAGCAGGGAGACCGGCTAATTGCTCCTAATTAACTCGCAGCAATCCCCTACTCCCGCTGACTGACATTTCGGGGTGCGCTGCTTTCACCACAAGCTAACAGCTCTGTTAATAGGCTCCAGCGACACAGGACTTCGTCACAGTATTTTAGTTGTCAAAGGTTCAAATGCTGAAGAATTTCTGCTTTGATTTCACAGGCCCGTTAACCCAGCTGTACTGAACAGAAGCACTTTGTTTTAAGAGGGAGCATGAATGCTCCAGCATATAAAAGATGACATCAGGGACAAAAGGTAAATAAATTCATTAATTATGAACAAAATAAAGAAGAGGAGGGCAAGTAGCAGGAGAAGACAAAACTTAAATTTTTCCACCAACTTTTATATTTCACGTTAAATTTGCTTTTATTTGTAAAACCCATGCTCAGAATTCCTGTGGACCCTGAACTTCTACAACAGAAGCAAGAAGCACAACAGCCAAATGGGACAAAATTTAGAGAAACTAACTGTCATGTATAAATCTAACCTGCAAGAGGTACTTTGAAAAATACTGATTATCCGTGTAAATTAGAGAAAGTAGATTAAAAAAACCCTCATTAATCTTTGCATGTGAATTTTTGCAATGTGCAATACATTTTCCAATCACACATTCATAACCCACAGAGATTACTTCATTCTTTTCATAGTCAAGGTTTTTACACACAGAGAATTCTCCAATTAAATAAGGCCTTTCTCTTAAAATACAGATACAGAAAAGCACTGACCTGCTTAAATAATTCTGCCCATATACTTCAGCAAGAACTCAAGAATGGCATCACCACCTTAGTCAAACTAATCATCTGGTGACAGGTTGGTTTGTTTGGTTTTTTTGTTGGAATACTACATGATTTCTCCTTGGAAATGCCATTTCTAGTATCTGATTTCTGTATATTCCCTTTATGCTCCTTAGCAATTTCAGCTTCTTTATTGCCATTTGTTTCCCTCTCCTCTCTTAGTTCATAGAACCAATTTCACTTCATTCAAAAGCAACTGGAAACTAACCTAAGCATTACACCTCTGGCTGCTCAGAAACGGTGCTCCCTCTAAGAATATTACTTCAAAAATCTTTATCCTAACTTTCTTCGCTCTATCATCATTCTCATTCACCTGAAGTCTGAGCATTAACAGGATACCTACAAACTAAATTAGAACTATTTCTAGTACAAGTATACCACATAAAACACAGAAGAGATTACAGTCAGCAATATTCAGCATTCTTAAGAGAAAGGTGAAGGAGACTGTATGATTTTAGAAAATAATTATAAATATGATAAATAATGAAAATAATGATAAATAATTTGGAAAGACTGTAGGAAAACTGGCAGTGGTATTTTTTATGATGTGACATGGCACCTACATACTTGATTAATGTGTTCAATGGAGATTCAGCCTTCAAGCAAAAAACGTCAATCCATTTCTCTCTCTCAAATGAAAACCTATTTGATATATTCCTATTATATACAAATGATATGCATGTTTCCCAGGGACTGGGTTTCGAGAGCGTGGAGCAGCTTGTAAAAAAATTTGCAAAACAGTAACTATGATTTAGTGATCTAAACGTCTGTAAGAAACCTATAAAATTTTAGGTGGGGATCTGCAACATATTTCTTTAACTGCTATCTGTATTTAGTCTAATAAATTATTCTAAACAGGCACATTTTATTACAAAGGTTTTAGTTTTCTTGCTCAAATTAAAAGCTTCCAGCAATTAATGTTTTCTAATGGAGGAGAAAATGTTATCAAAGAGCACCTTGGGTTTCTCTTTTTTCATTTAATTAATATTTGAATTTCAGATGTGGTCACAAGTTCAAATGCACAGAAATCACTGAAATAATTGCACAGGGATGAATTCTATAATGAACTGTCACCTCAAAAAATGTGCAATTAATGCAGTACAACCACCTAAACAAACAGTGCACTAATAATAATTCTCATTCAACTTCAAATCAGTGGAAAACAACATCAGTTATGCCTTGTTATAAAAACAAAACAAAACAACCAAAACCAAAACCAACCAAAAAAAAAAAAAAACCAACCAAAAACCAAACATTAAGAATGAAGCACAGTGGTAAAAATGAGGTTATATCATTAAAATACAATACCTGGCCTTGTTCACTTAAACATGTACCAGCAACTTGTATGAAACAGAAAATATGAAACAACTCACAAAAACACCTGTATGTATTTTTGTAAGTAATTCTACACTCCCCACCTTGTGTATTGCTTAATTTCTTACTGTTTGAGTGAGGAATTACTAGTTTCTGTAAAAATCAGGAGACTTAAAAATTTTCTAGTGTGTACCTTCAAATATTTTTTTTAGTAAGTCTTGACTTACTCAGAGGATACTTTTTTAGGAACTTTAACATTTTAATAGTTAACTAACATTTTTAGACAGTTACAAAAATCAAGTTGACTGATGTCACTTTAAATCATCTGTTGCTACTCATAATTCTATGGTTTTACATCTGACATAATCCCTTTATTCTAAAAGAGCTGCAAACAGTTATTTGGTCATATACCTTCAGAAGCTTAGTAAACATGTTTTAAGAAAAAAGCCATTTTTACCTGATAATGCTCAATGTTTCATTAACAAGAATATACAGCTAAAATTTTACAGGTAACATTTTACACTCTTCAGGAAGAATCATTTTGAAGTAATCACTTAAGTATAAATGAAAATATTTTATGATAAAAGAAAGATATGAAGAGAAAATCAGGGAGATTTCATATGTCTACATCAAATGCTAATTTTACATTTCATAAAAAGCTTTCTTCTCAACTCTGAGAATGAATTACCTCTGAGCCGTTTTTTTTTAATTTCCTCACACACCTCAACTTTAATAATCAAACCTAGCTCTTTATGAGGGAAGATTAATATTATCAGTAAACTGCTTGAACTACTTGATGTCTTTTGCTAAACTGGGTACTGTCATAATGATCTTCAAAAAGCAATTACAGTCACTGGCTATCTTACAGTTAAGCTTAACAATAAAAATCTTTACCAGCCATGGTGCAATACATTATATCTGAAACGTCAAGGAAACTTTTTAGAGGAAATAATTGTGACTGAGCATCAGCAAGGAATATCTAAAATTATTTAGATGAATATTTGAAGTGTCAAATGGCAATTTGTATACCAGGGATCAAAATACTCAGTGTCCTATATTAAGACTAGAACAATTAATGTTTCTGTGATTCATATGCCTCTAACAGATAGATACAATAAACAATACAAAAAATAAACAAAGAAGGGAAAAACAAAAAAATCAAAATGGGCAGAAGCACCATTCTCCCGAAAAGAAAAAAAAAAAAAAAAAAAAGAGTAAATGAAAAGCCAGTTACCTTTCTATGAGTACTCCAGAAAAACAGCAATGCACAGATTTCCAGCAGCAAAAGATGTGAGACCTCGAAACCCAGCAGCAAAAACATGCAACGTTTCCAGAGACAGGCAGAAGTGAATACCATTAGATTAATGTCACCATTACAGTCCGAATACAATAGTCTATTAATTTTTCTTAATTAATCTGATAAACTGCATATCAATCCAGGGCTGAAGTTTACAAACATGGATAAATTTTAGATAGAGTCTAGGAGAAACAGCTGTACAGTTTTGCTTTTATTTGGTTTGCCTTTTTAAGCATCACAAAGATGAGTCCACCCCAGGACTTCTCACAGCATGTAGAGATCCCAAAAGCCTCACTTTGATCTATGGAACCTCTCTAGCTGATCACATCATCACCCTCACAATATCTGAATGCCTTGCACCTGTTATCTTCCAACAGTCCCATAAGAAGTAACTTGGTATCTTTATATTATAGATGGGAGTCAAAGGTACACAGAAGCTGAACCCAAAGCAAAAGCCAACCAATAAGAAACAAAGATCTAGACACATTTAGGAGGTTTAAATACAAGACTGAATGATTCAACTAAAACATTAGTACTTATACAGCTGTGCAAAAACCAGTGGAGCCAAAGTAATTGCTGCTCCCACCAGCCACACCTCTGTAGACAGCCAGTCCCTTCACCAGGACAAATGAGTCACAGTACAAAACTGAGAGCCTTTAGATCAGACAGGAATTCTTTTATACAGCAAGAAATTCAGTCAAGTCCTTGGCTTATGAGTCTGTATCTAGCAGAGACACAGTGAAACATAGGAAGAGACTTAAAGGAAATCGTAAACAGTTGCTGACTCATGACATGAACAAGGCCATACCATTCTGCACCATGCTAATGACTCATAGGATAAGTTGGGAGTTTGCCACAAATAAAATTCTCATCTTTAAACATTTTTTTATTCCACCAGCACACCACCACATTTGTTAGACTAAAAATGAATATTTTTTCATGCGTCTTCTCTTTCCTACAAGAAGACCCTGATCATACCACAGCTTATTGGTGTGTGTAACTCGACACAAGTCATAAAATTAGGCATATGCTCAAGTCTTCAAAGAACTTAAAAGGAGAGAAGTAAAGATGCGTTTATGACCCATGGCAAAACTGCTAGCCAATGAGCTAAGGAGAAAAAAAGTCAGCTTTAAAATAAAGTAATTTACAAACTTTCAAGAAAATACTGTTTCATGAAAGTCCTCAATAAATTCAGTTATAATATTCTGATAAATGTAAACAACCTAAATATTAAACTGCATGCTTAATTTAACGCTCAAAGAAGAGAACAAGATATGTGAAATGTATATATCAAAATCATAATTTTAACATGCTACTAAACAGTTTTGATTTTTCAAGAACTAAGAATGTGAAACTATACTGAATTACACCAATATATAAAATACAAAGAATAAATACACAGTGTGGTTTCTTAACAAGATTCACAGAGCATAATCCATGTTGAATTGAGAAGTATCTCTAATAGGATATCCCTACTTTAGCAGAATTTACCACATCCATCAAGTCAAGGCTCCCCTTCTGACTGCATTTAATCTATCCTTGGAACAATGGGAGAGTTACGAGAGAGTCATACAACCGAATAAAAAAAAAGTTAATTACTGAAGTGGAAAATTAAACACATGTTTCATATTGAAAACATTTACTAATGCTCTTAAAATGGATGTTAACTTTAATTAAAACATGTCTGTCTAACATACCTCTATTTACAATGGCAGTCATCACATTTTCAAGTAAGAGTTTCTGATTTATTTCAGGACAGTATTTCATGTACAGTGCCGAAAAGTTAAAAATGAAACCTTATACCAGAATGAAAAAGTTTATGTCTCAAAAATAATGGTTTAAGCTCTATTTTTACACTTTAAAAGCCTATGATTGTTATAAATCTTACTGGAAAATCTGGATAAATTAGTAAAATTAAAAAAATAATAGCTGTAAAAAGAAAATATTAAAATGTTGTTAAAACACAGAAAACTGTGAGAAATATCAGAGAACATAACTCATACCTAGGAAGAACTTTTCACTGAAAAAAGGCAACTCTTGACAAAGAATGCCTTCTGCAGCCTCAGATACACAACTGAAGAACTACACTTAAAACTCCTTACTCTGAAGTACCAAACAGAAATGTAAAAATACCTACAATTTTTATATTCAGGCCTTCAAATGAATGCATATTTATACCTGGAAAGAAATAAAAATCAAACATTCTGCAAACTTTGAGTTTACCACAGAAGTCTAAACTAAAAAGGCAGGAAAAAAAAAAAAAATCTTAACATGAAATCAGTCTTGCTGACATCACCTAATGAAATACATTATACTTGGGATTTATCTTATTTTCAATAACTAAAGAGATTTATGAGTTTTACACAGTAAATGATCCAAACCAGACCTAAATATTAAGTAAGTATCTTCTAATACTGGTAAAGATTTACCTAGAATGCAAAAATACAATTTTCCATCCTTCTGGGGCTTTGTCCTTCAGTAAATTAAGTACCTGTTGTCTTTTTTAACTATTTTTTTCTCCTTAACCTAAGCAATTCGTCACAATTCAAGAGTTCGTAGGATTGTTGGATATGAGGCAGTGTCAGATTAATTTAAAAAATAAAAAAGAAGGAAATCAAAGCAACTTCAAACCCCAAATTCTGTCTTCCTGAAAAAGCAGAAATGAAGCACACACATGTCTCTCTTCAAAATCCCAGAACTCTACCACCAGTGGTTGTTGCAAAAGAGTTAGGTCTGGTCCTTTGCGTTGCCTGACTGCTTCTCACAAACACTTTGCACCAAGTGCTGTGTTTCATTGCTGTGTATTTAACGTGATGCCAGAGTTGGGCAAGGCCTGCTCCACTCGTTCTCCTAACTCTAGCTATGCACTCCTGCCACTTACCTTGGACCAAATCTAATGAATTGGTTCAACAAGGTAGGTCAACCTGAAAATAACTCACTGAAGAACTGAATTGCTTTGTTACAGAAACACTACTGGCTTCTCCTAAAGCCACAAAAGCCATTAAATTTGAAGCAAACAAGACAGAGGAAACAGGTGCAAAAGGTAACAGCAAAAGGGGAGAGAACAGGATTGCCTCTTTTAGCAGTAATTTGCAGTTTTACCATGACAGATGAAACAGAAAGCCACTGCCTTAGGAGGCAGCTCCACAATAGCCAAAGTCCATCTAAATTGGGCCTACTCTTCCACTGACCTTAGCACTGAGGCAACCATGTGGGGCTACTAAGAAGGTTAAGAAAAAGTGACTCAAAATGGTTATTAGTTTTCAGGTGCTTCAGCTCTCCGTGAAGTGGTTCCCTGAGACACTCTCTGAGTGCTACTCTCAGCAAAAGAATGACAGTAAGTTGCAGCAACCACAACATTGTTTGCCTTAAATCACCATGGATCTGATCCTCTGATCTCATTTAACTTTTCCATTAACTTCTAAACAGGGAAACATCTCATGATTTAGCTGTCTTGGAGGTAAAGCCTACTGCCTTGGTGCATTATTTCTCTCTGTTATCACCAGGGTAGGGTAGACAAATAGGTTTGAGTTAGAGTGCTAAGCTTGTTCCTGTGCTCTAAGAACAGTGAGAAGAGATCATCCCTGCATTTAAGCTGACAGCCATTACTTTGTTAACAAAATAGAAGACACTATCCAGCATATTAATGAGTATTCAGAATATTAGCTCTATCATAGTTCTATGCATCGTAAATTCTAGCCGGAGAAAGTAAAATTCTTTTCAGCTTTACTTGAACATCTCCACCTTGAAAAGTCTTCAAAAAGAAAGAATTCAACAAGAATAAAAGAACATAACTTAGGAATAAGATTTGTGCAGACAATACAAACTTTAAGGAGTTATATATAACACTAAGAAAACTGTCACTCATTTCATTATTTCAGCTGAAATAAGAAGGTTCGACTCCCTCCTCTTCCCTGTTTACCCTCATCCCTGCTCCTGCCTGAATACCTTCATCACATAACTTGTACCAACACAGAAATAAGTTCACCAGACTTCTTCGTGAGCAGGAAAGAGGGGGAGACAGAAAAAGACTCACCTTTTCAGGAGAATTAAGTTTTATGATACAAAACCCACTTTGCTTTTCTACTTTAGGGAACTGTATTGTCAGAAAAGCAGCTTTATAGCAGAACAGAGACAAACAAAAGCCAAAGCTTAAGTTTTTAAATAAACATAAAGATTCCATTGTAAACCATCTTGTCATGCAGAATCAGCCACTTTCTATTCACTTTTCATCTTTGCAAAGTAATCAGATCAAATCCTATTGCCATTTGAGAAAACATTCCTTAGTGTCCTAAGCAGATCTCATGAAAACTTCAGTTATTTTGTAACAGGAAATGGGAGAATAATAATAGATTTATTTGAGATACAAATATGTATCTCTGGGTATAAAGAAAAAAATGTTAAATGCTGCTTAGATATAGACAGTCAGTATAATTAGATATTTCTAGCCTAATAGAGCTACATGAACAGATACTCATGGCTTTCATACCCAGAAAAAATAAATCTATACACCGATTCTAAATGCTGGAGATTAAGGTAATGAAAACAAATCATTAAACTATTATCTGAGACTACCAACTTCTTAAGCAATGAAAACACATTCTTAAATATAAGGTACCCTAAATACATTAAATACAAATCTGAATTTAATTTGTATTTAAGTTTAATAAAAGCAATGTTTAGAGCATTTTTCACAGTATATTCTTGCTTTTACTCCCAACTCGTCTCCCTGACTTTGCCCGTGCAAACTTAAACACAAAACATATAAACCAAGATTTGGCAGTATGCAAAACAGAACCAACAAATGTCTTTGAAGATACAGCCCTGAAAACTTTACTCTGTAAACCCCAATTATGCTAATGACTAGTACAAACCAGACATAAATAATCTGCAAATAACTGACAACTTTCCTTGAAGAGGAACTCCAGCCTGAAGTTACATAGGATCTCGTGTTAGTACCATTTCCAAATTCTAGAGTAGAAAAAAGTGAGGTTTTGATCTCCCAATCTGCAATGCCACTGCAGTGGTTTGTTCTTGTAAGCACTGCTTGTGGTACCCTTGACCCTGAAAAAATGGATTTTCATTAGCAAAGAATGAAAACTCAGAGTATTTCTGTCTTTTCAAATATTCTGAAGACTGAGCTTCATTGCATCTAAGTTGCTTGCTAATGCAGACTACTCAAATGTACACACAGGCCATTGGGAGGAGGTCAGAACACTACAAAAGTAAGCACTCATGGTTTGGGTTTTTTTTTGTTTTGTTTTTTCTTTTTAACAGAATGAGTTTGCATTAGAAAATAAGTTTTTCAGAAGAGCACTTTTATGCTTTGGTGGAAAAAGTTGAAATTATCAATTTTCATAACCCTCATTATGTTGTAATCCCATAAAGGTTATCTATATTCTATGCATTATATCCATTCACTTTACTGTTGCATTAAAAGACAGCTTTAAGTCTATTTATATGCATAATATGTAGTTACTGTCTTACATAG
>WTXV02025332.1:6991-22451 GCA_009823435.2 Nymphicus hollandicus | reverse complement strand
TGTGAGGTGTCCCTGCCCACGGCAGGGGGGTTGGAACTTGATGATCTTAAGGTCCTTTCCAACCCTAACTATTCTATAATTCTATGATTTAGTGGTCTAAAAGGAAGTCCCCAGTAACCAGCACTGAGACATGCCTGTCTGCTCTCCCCACAGTGTCTGGGAAGCTACTGGGGCAGCCAAAGTCCTGGCAGCACTGGAACATTGTCGTAAAGTGAGAGCCCCAGAGCTCGAGCTGCAGCAAATGCCACTCCCAGCTTCAGCCTCCACAGCATCTTTCCTGGCTACAGAATACTGCCCCAGGGAAGCCCACCAGACTATGAGGGATTTATATGCCAGTGGTTTCTGCAGTGATTCCAAGATGGTCTAGACTTGGTTGCATATGATGACCTGCTTACTGGCAATACTAATGTGCACCTATATCTAATTTATGACTAACAGTCTTCCTGCTATTGTATTCAGCAGTATGTGTGTCTCTGTTTCCCTGGAAGTAGACAGGCTACAAGAGAATGCATGCAAATACATACACGCTGCAGTAATTCAGAATCAACTTAATTTTTAACCATATCCAGTAAATTTTACTTTGTTCTACACCTCTCTCTCTCAGCAGAAGATATAAGATACAGAATTGAAGAATACTGATTTACAATCCAAAGAAACTATAACTCTTACTAGATAAATCATTTTAGAGATGAAACAGTACACTGGGAACCACAAGAAGTTACTTAGGATATATATTGCTTAACTTACTGGCTGAAGACTAGACAACATGCATTTATCAATACATATACGTTCAATAGGAAAAAAAATTACCACCTCCTTTCAAAAGCTGCCTGAACTCTGTTTCCTTAAGGAAATGGAGTCTTGCCAGCCTTAATTATAGTTTCCTCCAACTGTAACATTCATAGCTCTTAAATCCTCAGTTTTATAGCCAGTAATTAGAGAGTGCATGGTTTCTGTCCAAAAGATTGAAATGTTTTAAAATATTCAGAACTTGTCAAGAAAATGAAGTACTTCGGTATTGCCAAATGACCATTTCACTCTCCCCCCCTCTACTTCCCCGCACCCTATTTTGCTGAATTAATTTTGGAACGTAACACATACCATGCTTGGATTTGTCCCAGACGAATGAACTTGAAATCATTATTTATCATTTACAATGCTTTTTCTAAACACATTTGGCAATCAAATCCCAGCCAGATCCCCTTTTACCAGAGTTTGTTTGAGCAAGCAGGGCTTTAGAAAACAATTTGTACCAAGAGTCAGAGTACTTAACCCAAACTTTCAGTCTTGAATATATTCTGCAGAAGTAAGTGCACTTTCAGTATATAAGTGATAAAATAGATGACTAGAAAGTGTGATCAATATTTTGATAATTGGAGGCTAGAAAGAACATATAGGTTAAACAGCCTTGTAAAAGTAGTGGAGTGGGCACACATACCACAAAACATATGCTGTAGCAATCTTCTGCTATATGAGCCAACTAATGACACATGCTTTGCATCCAAGTATCATTAAAGGAACACGAACAAACAGCACACAGCAAAGCAAGGCTGTAAAACTGGACGCAGACTCTGCAATGTTATATCACTTATAAAACAAAATCTTTGAACTTGAAGCTGCAGTACAGCCACTGCTACCTCAGGAAGCTGTGGTTTGCTGCTTGGAACACTTCATTCATGTATTATTTTTAGGAACATGGACATCTAAATAAAATTTTGTAGGTACACAAGGTTATCTCAGGGTAAAATAGTTTATCATATTCAAAAACACAAGAGAAAAGGAACATGGAACTATATGTGTTTACTGGAGCAGTCTTTTTGGAGAATGTGGTGATTAGGAGAGAAAGAAAAGACTTGTCATAACTCTTTCAGTCCAAGTTGTGCTCTTAGAAATCTGCACCACCACAAGGCTCAGAAGGCATCTCAGATAAAAAGATGGTACTTTCGATACCACTTCTTTTCAAGAATGGATTTCTTCCCCATAAATAGCTGTTGGAGAAGCAAGGAGTGCCTTGGTAATGGGTCAGCTAAAGTCTGAGTTCATCCAGCTGACTGATTGTGATCAAGCTGGCATCCCCTTTTCCCTCTCTATTTAAACACAAATGTGGTCTTATAGCTTTGTTCCTACCAATAGCAGAGGTATCACTAGAGTTTGCTGCAGGGACAAAGACCTCTAAGGCCCTCAACCAGTTCATCAGAAAACTTTGTTGTACCACCATCAGCTTTTCCTTTCCTCAAACAGGGATGTTCCAGAAAAATGCTGGTTTACCAGAACCTCCTGCAGCACCTGAACAACCACATAGCATGGCATGTATCCACATGGAAAGGCCTAGATTCTCTTATTAGGGGCAGAGAGAATTAGGAACACCTCAGTTACTAACCCAGATGATCAAGTATTTATATGTCCAAGTATCCAATTCCATGTGTTCTGTTAGTGGAGAGATCACACCACATCAAATTTTTATCCCAGAGGGCCACAAGCTAGGCTGGTCTGAGGGCATGTAGGAACATTAAGGACATACAGAAGCAATTTCTACAAGTTTGCAAGGAGATTCGCGTGTAACAGTTTTACAGGGGAAGAACACGTGGGGGAAGAATAGACAAGTTCAAAAACGAAAATCAGTCCATCACATTAACAGCATTTGCATGTTATTCCACCTCTTATCAGAGGAAAAAGTACCACAAGAAACCCAGGACAGGATGCACTTGACTTCAGCTCGTTACTTCAGTTCTTTATTGTATGCACTTTATGAGATGCATATTAACCAGAAGCAGAGATACAGCAACAAGGAAGCCTAGGTTACATTCCAACACAGAAATTCTGTATGCTCAGCTAGGTTCCCCATCCTTGTTTCTAGTTGACAGAAAATGGCAATTAGCTTCGTGTAGCAAGATGCTTAAAACATTCCTACTATCTCCTTTTACCACCCACCCCCCGTTCTTGCCTCCACAGCCCAAGTTTGGTTGTCAGAAAGGCTGCAGGTTTCGCATTTAGACTGTACTGAACCATTTGAACATTTAGCAGTATTCAGCTGATTTAGCCATTTGAACTATAGGAATTCTATATACTTTGGGGATTGCCTTTCTGCTGTTTGTGTTTTAGCAACTGTGCCATTCCCACCCCCATCAATCCCACTGTGTGCAGGAAGTCACGCTCCTTTTCTAACAATGGGATGTTACACTTGTGTATGTCTGCGTGCATGCGTCTGTATCCAATGTTAAACCACTTCCTTGGGCTTCAAGGAAAGGTTCTTGGAGAAGGTGGTGTGCAGAGGAGTGGATGTAGAACAAAGCTCTTGTGGGAAAAGGAAGAGAAAATAAACACCAAGGTAAAGCTAGCAAAGAAATTTGTCTTGATTTCAAGTCCTACATATCCTAGTTGTAAAACTGACAACTGATTATTGGATTAATTCTGCATACTATGAAAGTCCAGTCAATACTTTAGGAGACGCTTCAAATTTCTTATATTCTCTAACAGTTTGCAGTTCCATGCTTATCTATCATCTCCTAGATGTCAGCTGCCAGTTCTGCATGCTGCTGGGACAGACTAGCTAGTAAGATCCAGCTGGAAGTTAACAAGCAGAGTCTGGCCCAGTGCCTTTTCCCAGGAGAAGGCAAACCAGCCAGCACAGCCCAGCCAGCTGCTGCTCACACAGCTGGGCTGGGAGCATCTGCCGCCCCGCAACATCACGGCCTTGGAGAAACCTGAGCGCTGCAGCTTTCTTCAAGTGTGGAAGAAAGAAGAGTCAGCAGAACTGCAAGCCTCTGTTGAACAGAAGGGGAAAGGAGACGGGAGTGGAAGAGGATGGCTTCCAACACAGCTCAGGGCTGCCCTCAGCTTGTCTCCCAAGAAGAAACCCAAAATGGACTTCTAGTTCACATGCCCAGTGGTTAAGACCGGACCACCTTAGGCTAAATAAGAGCCTACCCATCAGATCTCCTGTGGTGTGTTACCTGTAAAGTCTTCAAAATAGAATACAAAAAAAAAAAAAATATAAAAAACCCAAACACAAACCCTGTTTTGGAACCAGATCAGAAAGCCTAAAGCTGTTAACTGCAAATGCACTAATCCCAAACCTTTCCTCTTGCTTGGCAGAGGGATTCATCAGTTTGATGTACACAAAAGGGACAGATCACACTTAGGGCTTGGAGAAATCTTGGAGGTTTTTCATCCCTGTAGAGAAGATTCTTGTGGAAGCACTCAGCTGGAAAGGCAGGGAATTGCCAGGCTCCTCTGGGGACAGAAATGTTAACTGGAGTCCTGCTGGGCAGCTGTAACATCCCTGCCCATTCATCAGCTTTTCCTCAAAGGTTCCTGCAGCTCAGGAAATCTCCCTTCAAATGCCCTTGTCTGCATACATTGTCCAGGCAACAGAAACTAATGGGATATGCTGAAGTAGGATTTAGAACAGGAAAAATTAAGTTAGATATTCTGAAAGCCTCTGAGCAGGTCACCTTTCATAAAGAGAAGTTATCAGTGGGTCAATTTGCTTTTTCATTTTCCACCTACTGGTAGGAACGTTTAGACACTGCAATTCAAGAGAGTATGAGGAAAAGTATCTGTCCTTAGAAGCAGGAATTAATACAGATTTCAGAAAACAATGCCCAGAAAGGAAAGCTATACACACACACACATGCAATCTCTGTAGCTGAGCGGCTCCACCATTTGCTGTCAGAGAAGTGCTCTTCTAAAAGAAGAGACCATGACTCAGTATGACTAAAGACACAAAAAAACCAAAAGAAGCCAGATTGACATTGACTCCTACTGCAATCCCCAAAATCACTTCTCAGATTTCCCTCTCTCAAGTAGAGATGCTGATTAAATAAAAATGCATTTATTAAAACAAGGAGAAAGGTAACTATATGATTTTAGTAACAAAGCAGTTTGGATATTCTAAAAACAATCACTGTATCAGTTTATCTCTGAACTGCTTAAACTGAGAATTAGTCTCATCTCCTTCTGCTGCTGCTCTTGCAGACAGATGTGATCTCAAAATATCATGTGTCAAAACAAACAAATAAAAATGCATCCAAAAGTGGAAAAGCTCATCCAAGTGTATCTAAGTGTCTTTGGCAACACTAGGCACAAATACATGAAAGAGCGGACTGGGGTTTGCTCAACTGATACATCAACTTCTGACTGCATCCAGAAAGTGCGCAAATGTAAGATTCTGGCATACAGCTGGAGGAAAAAAAAAAATAAGTTAATCTTTACAAACCACAAAATAACATCTGCTTACAAATGTGGTGGAGTTTCAAGTATGTTCTTGTGAGATCTCCCTGATGCAGTTTCAAGTATGCTCTTGTGAGATGTCCCATCTTTACATACTTACTGTACAGAGCATTTTCATAGACTAGCAGAACCTTTCTGAAGATGACACCATCATGGAGAGATGAAGCTGAGTCCTGCTCAGCTCCACTTGAAGCAATAGGAATTCATTACCAGCTTAATCAATTGCACTAAGCAATTGTATGAAAACAGTTGCACCATTGTCAAAACAGAAAGTATATTGATACTCTTTACTTCCAGTGGTCTTGAAACCAGCCAATTTGACTAGATAGATAGTTAAAATCAGTTATATCTGTACAAATTTGAATTTGGAAACATGAGTATGGAAAGTAACTTTCAAAGTGAAATGATAGGAGAGTCTAGACAATACATGGTACCAAACAAGCATGCTTGGGACAATAAATCAGTCAATCAAGCTGTGTCCCAGAGATCCAGAGATCAAGTACTATTCTTTCACTTGACATTAAATAGCAAGTTCCTGTTCTCTCCTTGCCAACTGAAGCAGCACAGCTGAATACCCTAACCCATCCGTAACTGCACTGAGTCTGGTCTAACAGTAATAATAGGTGTTTGTGGAACTGGAATAAAAGAGACTTAGAGGGGGGAAAAAAAAGAAAAACACGAACAAAATAATTACTCCAATGAGGTGTTAACATTGGAAGACCATGCCTATCACTCTAAAAATCCTACCTTAAAGTACAGGTGCATACAAGTATTTTCACCTGCATGTAGCCAGTAACTTTACCATGAGAAAACTTGCACAGTTATAAGGCATCAGAGCACAAGATGGGAATTCTGTTTTCAACTTAGATAAGACGTAAATATGACAGGAAACTCCTATTTTTTTTTTTTTTGTGGTAGGGAGGGAAAAATAAAATCTAACAGTCAAGAAACTGAATATAATTCCTTGTAGAAATAAGAATTAATTTGCTGAACGTATTTTCAATAAATCCCTCAAACCCATGAAACATGAATCAGACCAACTCTTAAAGCACTTTTAAAAAGCACTTTGCAAACTCCCTTTGATCGACACCGGAGACATAAAACCCACCTACAAGGTCAGCTGTAGAGAATATCAAGAAAAGCATGGGCCACACAGAAGCACTTGCCTACACAGACAAAACAAATACAATACATATAAGATTTCAACACATTTTCAAGTCTTTTTAGAGTTGGCAGAAAATGCATGTTCCCTTGAGCCTCATTGAAACCATAAACTTCACCCAGGTCTCAGCTTTAAGAGCCTGTTGAAACAACAGTTTTCCGCAGCGTATTTTGTGTTGACTACAAATGCTGGAAAAAAATACATATACTTTTTCCTTTTTAGTTTTTTTCTTTCTTCTCTTTGCTCTCCAAGTCAGCAAGTAGCATATGAGATGATACAAAGAACAAATTGTAGCACTCTGCGGAAACTCTAAAACAAACACATCACCACAAACATAAATATTAGAGATAAAGATCAGTAACTACAATGCAAAGACAAAAATATTTAGGAACTAAACAGAAGGCAGAAGCCAGTCAAGCATCAGTGCCAAAAGGCAAAACAATTTAAGAGCCAAACCACTGCTCTACCACCCCACCAAACAAAAGATAAGCCCAGGATGGCAACTATGCAGAGCCAGACAGGAACCAGAGGAAAACAATAACCCACTTACACATACAGAATACTACAGAGAGTTTAATATTGCTACGCAAGTGAACATACAAAGCTTAGGAGCTTGGCAGAACATCCTAACATGCTTTCTAGGCGATCCTGAATTTCAACGTACCATGGCAAGATTCTTCACGAACACTACTGCAGAAAAAGTTTGAACTTCTAAACTGCTTTAACAGAATTAGAGACAAGCAGATTTCTTCATTTGGTATTTCCATCAGCTCATTGACACTTGTGAGCAAAAGGATGTCACCTGTAAGAACTGTGTTAGCTCTGTGCATGTGAAGGTTTGCTGGACATATTGACTCCAATCTATTTTTGTGAAGTCAAGGTTTTGAAAATATAAGAATGAAGACTAGGAAAGGACCTGTGCAGGCTGCAAAATGTAAAATACTTGTCATAATTCTTCTAAGTTTCATCTAAAAAATATTTTTCTACTATAATCCACCCCATTATCATTCCATAATTGAATGATGTTTCAAAATAATTCACTGAAACGTCAGTCTTCAGGCTCCACCAGAACTTCCCAGACTGAAGCCCACCTGCGGGGATTCTGAGTCTTGACATAGGTATTTATTTTCACAAATTCACAATTAAAAATGTGGTTTTGCTCAACTACATTAAAGCAAATGCTCTGCTTTACTAATGTACATAACAAGCATGTTTTAATTTCCACCACAGACATCCTGGATCATTCTCAAGTCATAAACAAATACAGCCTAATAACAAGCTACAATATTTCGCAAGCTAGGGATGAAATTCACCTCAACTAACTTCACCAGCTAAAACCTTAAGGATTCACTCTTCGGTTAGCCCCTTGGTGTAAGATAAATTACCCTCTGGAGATGCTCATCCTCTTCCACTGACTACAGAAGAACCTAAAAGCTAAGTGAGCTGAGCATCCCTGCTGAGATGCTCACTCCGTTTCACTAACAACTAGGTCAGACTGAATCTAACCTTCAGATGGCTAAAACTATGGGAAATGGGTCCCTCTCTAAATTTTAATCTAGGACATTCTTGTACTCTATTTGCTGTAACAATTAGCATGATGCAAGGGTCCTACACTTCTGGGGTAGGCAGACAGATGCTTGCCAGTAGTATCTGTTTACTAGGCAACAGCTCAAAAAAATGTATCATTTACATAAATATCTAACAGAAAGAATTAAGAAGCTTTAATAAAATGAGGGTTATTTTACCTATTATTTCACAAGAAGCTGAAAAATATCTTTTTGCTGTACATTTGCCTGGGAACTACAATCACTCAATGCACATAAATTCATACCATCTCCTTGAAGTTGCCTCTGAAAGGCCCCTTCTATTACATTTATTTATTCCATTTAAAACTCCTTAACTATGTAAGAAAATTACTTTTGGCTTAAATTTCAGTACAATTACCTTTCAGTGGTTGAATTTCCAGCTTTGAGATTTAAGGAGATTTTCTGGGTTGGTATTTTTTTACATATCTGCATTTAGCATTACTGTACTGTTATGTTATAGGAAATGAGGCACTCGTACTTACAGAACACCAGCTTCTTGTTAAATTCAATCAGCACACAAACAACTGTGTCTTTGTCACAGAAGCCCAAGTTCAAATGCATAAGGATCAGATAATGAAGAAAAAAAAAAATCTTGTATGACACAATATGCTTTCACTTTGTTTAAGAAGTGAATGCACAAGTATCTAAATCAGATGCTCTGGAACCAAAGCAGTTTAAATGAGTGCATTTTGAAGCCTAAAATATGTTTAAGCAGTTGGATGTTATAGCAGCATATACCACATTAAAATTAAGTTAAAATCAGACTTTCTGGTAGTCTTACATGTAAAAGAGAAAAAAACCAAAACAAAACAAAAACACAAATAAATGGCCTTAAGCTTCAGAAATAATTTTACAATTTGGGAGAAGAGGGGTTAAAAGAATCAGAATTCATTTTCAGAAACAAATTGCCATCTCAATATCCTTGTCTTTTAAGTTCTGAATCTATAACAGGAAGTGGGAATTGTCAGAAGTATGTATAACTATGCCTAAATTATAGCTATAAAGCCAGCTAGCCTAATTCTTAGAGAACTTCTAGTTAGAACCGACTCAGATTACATGAAGATAATAAAAAGAATTAAGCTAGGAAGCTGAAGGGGTTTTTTGCCCACACATTATTTAAACATGAATCCAATTACTGAAGTTTCATGGAACTGCTGTCTCACTCCATTCAGTTTCCCCTAAAACAAAGATGATATAGCTGTATCGCAGTGTTGAAAAATCCTGAATTAATTTGGGCAAATGAAATCCCTTCTACAATATTATTATGCTGTGGGAGGGGGTATGGAGGAATCCCTTTTAGCATAGTAAATATGATGGTGATATAATGAATAATTATTATGGGATTTTATAGCTGGAAGGCATGGTAGTTATTTCAAAGCTATTTGTAACCTACAGCCTTATAAAAAGGTAGAATGTATTACATATGTGCAGAAGGTAACTGCAAGCATGTATGAAAACTCAGCATCTGAAATAATGAACAAATGTTTGTTTCTACAGTAACAAATCTTTATCAAAAAATGTGGGCTGACAAGCAACAAAATTAATTAATCATCAGGTTTTTAAGAAAGCAGAAATGAGGATTTAAAAATAAGCTGCCATAAGATGAAAGCTTTCCTTTCGTTCTCTGACAGCTATATCATTCTCTTCCTTCCAGCAGCAATTTGGTTTCCTGTTGAAATGCAGAGCCTCTGAAAGGTGGCATTGCCAATACCTAAGATGTGCGAGAATGGGATCCCAAGTACCCAGGTCCTGGATTCCTGTGATAAACTTTAAAAAGGCAAACAATGGGGTTTCTTTCTACTCTTCTCAAGGTAAAAACAAAAACAAACAAACTGTAAAGGACTGAGAGAAGCAGTGGTGTCTGTCCAAGTTTGCAGTCAGTTTGTATACAGCCTTGAAATCCATGAGCTACTTTACAGACCATGGAGAATTTTACTTTTTGCTTTATCTCCCTTGCTTTACAGAAATATCAGTAATTCCAATGAGTTTTGAGGAAACTGTTTTACTTCATTATCATAAGGTGATGCTATGATACTATTCAAGACGATGGTCCATATGCCTTCTGTCTCTCGAGGAGCTAAAAATGGATCCCATTGCTGTTACTCCCATATAGCAAAAGAATATTTAGGTTGGTAAGGGATATTCCCATTTCAGGATCCATCAAGAGTTTCTGTCCCCCCTTGCAGTGTCATGCGACACTCTATGGTTTTGATCCCTGCAGCATCAGACCCAGCTTGGTCTGAATGGTGAAGCAGTGCATCCCCTGACACAGTGAAGGTATGCACATTCCTCACCAGCCAGTGCCTAAGGGGCAGAAGGGAAGGAGGGATTGCTATAGACTTTAACATGCTTCCCACAGTACTGCTGATAGAGAATCCAGTGATCTGATTCTCACTACAAAAGAAGTGGCTAGGCTAAGCAACACACATGTAGGGTCATGGGCTGGGAACTACTCCCAAGTGTAAGTGCTGTTTTGGGGTGGGCAGGTGAAGGATGAGGCGGGGATCAGACCACTAACATACTGTGGCCTTAGGCTGGCTGGCTACCCTTAGTACCCAAGCTCTAGTTTCTTAAAAATTATACACAGACCTGCTTTATTTAAATGTTTAGCATGAAACAATTTTTAAGGGCTAGTTATTAACATTCCTGTATAAAAAAATTATCCCTGATGCACGAAGACTGCATCCCATATCCATGTTTTCCTATATTCATCTACTCTTTCAGTCTTTATTCTGAAAAGGCATAAGCTAAGGTACGCATTAAAACAACTGTTTTAAAATGCAAGTGATGTACTTGAAAAGCTGCTGCTTGTTCAAAATAAGTTTTTCCTCAAGAGCATGGATATTGTATTTCAGTTTTCAGAAATTTAAAGGGACAATGCAACCAACACTGATGCCTGATTATTGCAACAATATAAGACATACTGTTGGGCTTGAATCCATTAATGAATTAATCTTTGTCAGAAGAGTGTCTATAAAGAAGGTTCTTAAAAGACCCCAAGGACATTATAGCACTGATGGTTTACCATTATGTGGTATAGCAAAGTTTTACTCAAGAGTTCTAAAAGCAGGCATATGGAGTCCATTAAACCCCTCTCTTTTTTGTGGTGTAATTCTGAATGGATGTATTATGCTACTTATTTAAAATATGGATTGTAACTTCCACCACCAATTAATAAGACTTCTATACATTGCATGCAATTTATAAGATGCACAAACTTTGTCATCAGCACCTAAAACTGAAACAATGTTAAGAACTGTATTCCAGCAAACTGTAACAAATAGAAGATTAAAATGATGAGAGATGAATAACTGACACTAATTAAGTCAGGGGCACACAGTTTAGCTGCTGTTAAAGTCAATGAAAAAGTGCTTCTCCTGTTAATCTCCTGATATTTTGAATGGATGGTCTTTTTTTAATGTATACATTGCTATCCTCTGTCACACATGCATAACCATACACAACCACAATATTCTCAAGTAAGAAACTTACATTTACTTCTATAAACAAATGTTTTAAGAAAGAATCCCACAAATGAAATTAATCAACTCAGCTATCTCCATTCCACATTAAAAAATGCCTTCACTATTCTTCTCTCTTGCTGCCACATTTTGCCCTGTTACACCAGCATAATCTTTTCCCACCTTACTTAATCTATGTTCTTTTGGACTTCCTGATCAAAGCAGTTTGGCCTTAGCCTCCTGAATTCAGTGGAGTTCATTACAAACCTACAAAATCCCTTGCATATGCCTTGCTTCAAGATCAGGGCTGCAATAAAAGATCCCAAGAGGCATGGACCGGGGTACACACTCAAGGTTCAAAGGACTATCTTCTTGCAAAGCATCCTACCCAAGTAACAAACAGCAAGGAAGTAAAGCTTAAGGGGTATTTAGAAAATATAGGTGCTCTGCATTTGCACACATATATATACACATATATATTATATATATGTACTTATATACTTATGCATATATGGATTGTCACTTCACAGCAGACTAACTGAAAGAAAACACAGGAAAGCTCATTATCTTTACTCATCCCTCTTTTGCTGAGAAATGCAGTTAAAATGCAAAAAACCTACCAGGTTTAGTAAAGTTCAAGTAGTTAAGCAGAAAGATTTTCAAAGACACAAATGTGAGTAAAGGAACTTCATTCTCTTACTGAAACCTTCAAGTCCATATAACCACCACATTCAGTTTAGCATAACAACATCTGGTGCAAAAATAAATGTGAGCTTTTGCCTGTGAGTTCTAAGGGAGCCTGGGAGTCTACAAATACAATACATCACACTCATGCTGGCCATTAAAACTAAATACATTGAAGAAAATCGGAAGGAAGAAAGTGCCATCCATTTGAGACTTCTCCTCACCTGCCAGCCTTCAACCTGTGAAGTGTTACACAGCCACAAAGTTAAGGAAATACAAAGTTCTTGGTTGAGCAGACCTGTGTCTTACTAAGCCCATCACAGGCCTAGTTCAGCTCAGGAGACCAAGAGGAGATGATCATATCCTGGAAGATGTTGGCAGTTAATACTTATCAGCACCTGTTACATATTACAAAGCTGAAGCTGGACTTAGGTGAATGTAAGGTTTCCAATTAAATGCTTTAATCAAGAATTTACTATCACCTGCAACTTCACAGTAACACTACTGCAGCTTTTTCCTTCCTACTTTGGCCTCATGGGCTTCATTCTGAATGGGAAAGAGAAACATCATCACTGTGTGAACCCAAGAAAAGACTTTTCCTTTGAAAACTAGCTCTGACACTTATTTCCTTTCTGTAGCTATAAAACACTAAATAATTCAAACAGCAATCATACAACCAAAAATTAACAAGCAAATATAACACAGCAAATGTTCTCAGATGAGTCACCATACTCTTTATATTCTTGGTTTGTTGGCTTCTTTGCCAAGCAATCATCAGCTAATTACTGGACTAACTATAGCACACCAAAATCATTGCATCTGCTCAGACATGACTGTTGTGGGGAAAAAAAGATTCCTCATTTCATATTAGAGTTAAAATGAAAGTGTACATAATGATAGTTTTCAAGTGATCTCATTACAGCTTTGCTTCAGCTATTCACAATTTTTCACATCAGTATGTCCTTTATGTTTTTGAGGGGGCTGCACAGCTATATTATCTACCACCACAACCCTACCTTTGGGGTACCCTCCCAGGTCTTGTAATACATTTGAGCAGATATGGGTTCAATAGCTGTAAAATTCCAGTAGATCAGGCAACATTACAAAAACAGAAACAATCTTTCTACAGAACATAGGGTGCAATTTTTTCCCCAGTGCTTCTGCATCACACACAGTGAACAAGGAGTAGTATCAAATACTACTGCAAAAGGGTTTACTGGTCTTTTAATCAGTAGGAAAGTCAACACAGTAGACCAGAGTTGCCCACTGTACAATGCTTTGGGATTCACAATACACGGTTCATAGCAAGGGCCTCTGTATCCAGCAATGTTTCTGGAGTGTCCTCCACTGCATCAGCGACCTGTTAAAATCATCATTGTATCCACACAGAAATGCATCTCTCCCTACCAACAGTTGTTCTAATGGTAAAGTACTTGCCAAAGGAGGACTGGCTTTTGTTCAAAGAAAACAATGCAACATGGACAACAGGCAGCCAAGCTGTAATAGCAGCTTCTTATAGTAGCAGAAAAGAAAAATAAAGAAAACTAAACAATTTTTTCTGAGGGATCTCTCTTTTTTTTTTAAGGAACTGTTAAGAGGAATGACTACTACTGTTACAGATACAGGTACCACCGCTGGTAGGTATTAAGTTTCCAATTATTTGTTATAACACAGCTGAGAGTGATTAGACAGTTTACATATGACTGCTAGGAGCCCAGTGCACATTATGTGGGCCATCAGGTCCTGCAGCCTAAACACAATTCTTGATTTAATGGATAAATGAGTTTTGCTAAACCACTTCAAATACAGGAATGTTTTCTGAATCTGTGCACAGGCTGTTAGTGTATTTCCATGAAGTCTCATTCCAAACAGATCAAAACACACTTTGTCAGACCCAATAAAAACTGCACCCCAAAATCCCATACCAATGAATTCAGTACTGTTTTCGATGGCTGCTTGAAAGCTTCTACATTGAGATCTTGTTTAGCATTTTTTTTTTTTGCTTTTTACTAAGTGACACTTTCTATGAAAGTTGTCTGCTTTCCATGAAAAAGGGTTTTTTTCCCTATTTGTCTAACACCAGTTTCCACCAACTACAGTGGTTCCTTTGCTTTTTTCCACATTAGCACCTCTGTGCTGGGGGAGCAATGATCTCAGTCCTAAAGGAAAGGTCTGAAACATAAGAAAAGGACAAAGTAAGGCTATAAAATTGTCTTTCACTGCATCATCTAATGCTACAGTTGCCAGCACTGTGGAACTTGACCTGTTCTTACAAATGCCATTATTGAAGAACTGAAATTTCTGCTATGCTGTCTGTAAGAAGAAAAAGGAAGTAAAATTGCAGCACACTAATGCAATACCAGAATTCTGCAGCATTATTAGATAATTAAGTAAGCATTTATTAGGTGGTCTCAGAAGAATGTCTCTTCATTTATAAAGGGATTGTCCTTTCACTTACACAAACATATTGAAAGTCTTTCTAACTGGGAAGCCAACACACTAAAATATCTTCAGGACAAACTCCATGGGGAAGAAAGTGAAACTTTATAGAAAAGAAACAAAACAAAACATGCTGACTTTCAACATAAACACTGTAAAACTCTACAGTAAACAGTGGGTCCATTTCTGGAATTACAAACATCAAAAATGTTTGAAATCTCACATATATAGTGAAGCCCCTGGATCAATATCCTGCCCTCCAAAAATTTCAAGCAGAAATCCAAGAGGAAAATACTTCATGGGAAAAATAAAATTGTATTCAAAGATTTCAAGTCTTCTTTACACATGCATGCTCCCACAGATGAGCTACAGGTGAGATACATAGGCTGTTTGATAGAGCATACTTTCCAGTTTGGAGGTCCATTTTACCCCACTGAGTAGCATCAACTAATTGACTGAATGTATCACCACTGAGAACATTATGATCATCAGTTCTAAGATTCTTATAGTACATGCTATGGTATCAATAGGAATTTATTCTTTCCCACTTCTTAAGTGATCTGAGTAACTCTCAGATTTGGGAAGAAAAGCCAGTACCAATTTAAAAAAATAAATATGGTAAAATAGAAGAGCTTGGATTTACTGCTTCACTGACTAGACAATTAATACCATTATTATTCCCAAAATAAAAACTTAACCATTTGGATAATTGAGGAGTCTTTTTATTCCATAACACTTATTGAAGACCACTTCATGGGGGCAATATAACCTCCATTTTCAAGAAGGGGAATATGGAAGACCCAGGGAACTGCAAACCAGTCAGTCTCACCTCTGTGCCTGTCAAAATCTTGGAGAAGATTCTCCTGGAAGGCATGCTAAGGCACATGAAAAACAAC
>WTXV02025322.1:18652-47920 GCA_009823435.2 Nymphicus hollandicus | reverse complement strand
ACCCATTTCTAGCAAGATGTTCTAAAGAAAACAGTGTGTTTCAAAGTGGCAAGATCAGTGAAAGAGCCTGTGATGTTGTCTGGACATCTGATGGAGCACATCAAGGCTCCTGCAGGGAGCAGCGGCCTCCTAAGAAGAAAATACCACCATCCAGCAAAAGACCTGCAGCAGAAGCTGCAAAATGTGAGCAGTTTGTGCCTGGAGCATAGGTTTGGCTCCATTGGGAATGTCTTTGTTATAAAAGCCTGTCAGTTTAATACAGCAGAGGAGAGCGCAGAGGTGCCAGCATCGCAGTCCGGTGAGCAGAAGATGGCAGGAGTCAGCCGAGGGTTGTGAGACCATCTGACCTTTCGGTTAAGTAGAGGAGGAGATTAGTGTAGCTTTGGGACAGATTTTATTCTCCTGTTTGGCCTGTGAGTTCTTTGAAGCAGAGACCTGCTGCTTTTCAAATGCTTGGAGCCTGCGCGCAGGGTGGAGAATCCAGTAAGTAAATAATAGGAGTCATAATTCAGTGCACTGAAGCTGAAGAGCTGTGAAAGACATGATCTGTTTTCGTGTGACCTCCACCTCTCGCTGTGACTCCGAGACACGTTATTGTGTTTTATTTTTACTAGTGGCCAAGTCAAACAAATAGCTCTGGAACTGGTAAGAACTCCACCTCCAGCCCCAGTTTTTCAGGTTAAGCATGAAACTTGTCTGTCTTACAGGGAATTTCTGAACAGAAATAAACAGACACTTAGAGTTACTGGCTTTGATAAATGGGCAGTGTAGGTCGGGGCCTGTTGGATATGCAGGCGACTCAAAGATGAAGCAGACTGGGGAAGCAGGCAGGAATGGCTCTGCTTTTCTTGGCTTCTCAAATGGTTTTCAGGCTGAAATCAAATACTTGAGAGCACGAGGAAAGCTGGCTTCTGAAGTCATGATTTTGCACTGAACCTCACTGTAAGGATATCTCTTATAAAGCTACTTTTGATGTGGAAATTTGGCCCCAAACCACACTGAAGGCCATTATAAATAACCACTTCATCACAGGACACACAGAAGTTGGCTTCCTTGAACACTCCTAGAAAGCAAGTCTAACCTTATTGAGCCATAACCTCAGCTAGTGTAAATCAGAGAAGCTCCATTGACTTCATTAGTTTATACTGATTTACACCAGCTGTGACTGTGGCCCACAAGACAGCAAGATATGTCAGCTTCTAAATTCTGTCACTGAGTGTTGAACAAAACTGTTTTTAAAACAAGACTGGCAATCCCAGATTTAGACGCTAATAAGACACAGCCCTGTAATTGTTTCACGATGCCTGTATGCTCCATTTTGTTTTCATTTTTGCCTTGCTTCTGTTTTTCTTATCTCCTGCCAAACACAGGGAGAGTACCACATATGTTACATTCATAACAAAGATGTTTTGCTGCTTTGAGAACATGTCCTCCAGATGTGAAATGCCTTTGTGTTGTAGTTTAGCTTCTTCCTTTGCATAGGTACGTTGGTTATGAGCCAATACAAGAATGCTCTTGAGGGCCAGCCCCATGTTTCTCCAGGCCTGGAGTTCTTGACACCCAAAGGTTGCCCTAGCTGAACTTCAAAGATCTGATTCTTCCTGAGGGATTTCGAGCTCCTAAATCATCATTTCAGATGGGCAGGATGAATTGTGTCCAGAAGCAGTGTGATAGGAATGCCCCAAGACCATCAATACATCTCCTCTGTCACAATCCTGCAGGGTGCTCATGTAGTTAACCATCCTGAGTAATTAATTGCACTGGCAGCACCTTTATGGTATGGAAGGCTGGTAGATACATACAACTGGTTTGTTCAGCTAAGGGGAAGACATTCGTATAACTAGACTGACAATGATTAATACTGGTTATTATTTCATGACAACAGCAGCTGTAAGTTCCAGTCAAGGTCAAGGCTGTTGTGCACTGCAAAGATGCTTTTCTGCAAGCAGCAGTCTCTACCCAACAGAGTCAGAAGTGTACACTGGCAGGCAGAGGAAGAGGAAGTCTCTTTCTATGAAATGGGGTTAGAAACAAACTGATTTCTCCTGTTAAATCCCTTCAATTTCAATTCCACTGCTTTAATTATAAATCATTCTGTTGTCCCTAAGGCAGACAATTCTGGGGTGGACATCATGTATCTCAAATACTCAGCAAGCACAGGGAAGGTCCACAGATGAACTACAGAGCAGAGGTAAAGCTGGCCCACAGCAGAGCTTTTAATCTTGAAGAAGGTGAAGCTCCTTATACAACTGGGACTGTATCTTGTGCTCTGCCAGTTTGCCAAACAGAATCTGATTGTGGTGGCTTTGCAGTATGGGAATGGAAGAACTCTTGCTGGTTATCTGTAATTCAGTAGTATAACATGATTTTATTTGTGTTCTCCCCAAGCCCTACAGTATAGTAACCCTTTTAATTCTGTATGCTGTGTTGTATTAGATTTTCCGGTTAGGAGGACTGAAAGCAGTGTATTTAAAACACCTAGTTGTCATTAAAAAATGACAGTTCCTGCAGACCAGGTACTCATGGTTAGGTTCACTTCACATGAGATTTGTCTAATTTTCAAGAATGGTCACAAAGACTTCAATGGAAGGTGCAAGGAAGCTACAATAAGGCAACGGGGCATAACTTTAGCTCTTACACAAATTCAGAATGTGTATGGTATGCATTTCTATGTGATATGATTTGCAAATACGTTCAGCACGTATTGTTACCAGACTCAGAAATTTAACATGGATGTGAGATACACAATCTTCATAGCAGATTAGGTCTGAATGCTGATTGAGATGGGAATTTGAACAGCAGGATCACCTTACATACATAAGCTTTCTTCTGAGTCTACGTGTATACTCTATCTAAGATAAGCCTGGCGTGTTGAAGAGTGCAGGTGAGGTCTCTACTATAATTTTAATACAAACTGTCATTGACTCTAGAGTTACACATCTGCAGCCTTCCCATTAAGAAAGCAAGAGCAGCAAAAAATTAATTTGGTATAAGCAAATTCACTTTCACATGCTTGCATCAATACCCAGGAACCTGGAAAAGATTAAAAAGCAAGTCCCCTTCATACAGGAAACTCCAGTGGCAAACTCTCTGAAAGGCAGAAATTTATATTGGGAAAAGAGAACTTGGTCACACTGTCTTAGGAAAGCACAACAACAGAATGTATCTGCAAAGAAAGTATAAGAGTTGCTGATAATCCACCTCATTTCCTTACTGCCTACTAGTGAGTTTGTTCCACAATTTCTAATCCAGGTGCAGGGGTACCAGCATCCATCTCCACTTTGCTATGCCAATGCATCTCATTGCATCCTGCATGTGATGCCGTACTTTATGTCAGTAAAGAAAACACCAAGTGCCTCCTCAAGGCAGAGGAACCCAGTCTCTGGTTCTCAAGCTACACATCACCTACAGCCATAGTAAAGAAGTTAAAAAGGCTAGCAAAGATATTGAAGTGCTCTTGCCTATAGCATGTTACTCACTCTGTAATGTTGTCCAGGGACCAGAGAGGTTAGAGCTTGCTCTTACAGAACTTCTGCTGTAAGGGTCATGTATTTGAGTAAATAAAGAAGCCCACCACCATTACAACATTCTTTCCATTTCATCTGTTTAGATGCTGATATGATCTTTGTCCAAAATGTTTAGGGGTAAATCATGAGCTAGCATAGCTCTGTTGCAATCTGTGGAGTGGTACTCATCTACATCAGCTGAGAACCTGAACTTACAGGCTCATCTCTCCCTACCCTCCCAAGAGGCACTGAAGTTTCCACTGGTTTCACTGGAAGTTCTGTGTGCATCTTCTAAGGACTGTAGCATTTGAATTTGTGGGACATACAGTTGTCAGGAATTCTGAGGGAAAAGCTGGAGGAAAGCAGCAAATTCATAGTTTGGCAAGGTTTGTACAGTTAACGTTCTCAATGCTGCTGGTGTTTCCTAGCCAAAGTTGTCCTGTTACAGAGTTGATACTGAATATCAGGCCATGTTGTGTGAATGGGAAAATGAACAGCTCTGGTGCATGGCATGCATGCTTTAATGTATAAATAAGTACTTCATGATTTCTGCACTTCCCCCACCATGTTATCTATCCATAAAATATACCTTAATTGCATCCAGTTTCCCAACCTTTGCTTTTTATGTGCTCACTGTTAACCTGGAAGACTGCCACAGCTGTACAGCAGGCCTAAAAGACATATCTGATAGTCCTAGCTCCAGCTTATTTTCTGGTTACTCAGTGGTGCCAGAGAAACTTTGAAGACCTTGTGGTACATCATTAACAGTGTCTTCTTGTGTTGGTCTATGGATAGTCACTTGCAAGTAGTTATGTGTAGGTTTGTGACTGCTGCATAACAGACTACAAAACCACACACAGCCTAAATAATTTGCCGGCATGCTAATGAACAGTAAACCCAGACAGTTCAACCAGCTGCATGCTCTGCTTTTTATCAGTTTCAAGTGTGTTGGGTTTGAGTGTATGCGTCCCCCCAGCAAGCATAAAGTAGTACTTTTGATCTATTGCTGAAAGGCCCTTTTATTGCAGATAAAAAGATAAAAAAGTATTATTTTGATTCTCAATCCTTTTTCCATTATTGCTCTGATATGGATGGGGGTTGTATTAGTTATTATAGAGGATATAGAGCCCATTCAAAGAACAAGGAACTGTAGGGCATATCCAGCCCACAGGCTCGTTTATTAATTTGGGTTGCTGTTTACTGATGTGTTTGGAAATCTTCAGTACCATATGACGAACAAAGATGTTGGCTGCAACGTAAAGCGTCTCTAAGGCAACACTTTGTACTGCTGCCATGATCTCTAGAGCTGCGATTGCAGCACAGTCATGGAGAAAGCTTCCATTCTGACTGAATCTTTCCTGCAATACACTGAATAATTTACCTTGGAGGATTTTTATTGCCTCTATCAGAAGCTTTTTTGGTTATTAATACAGCTAAAGTAATATCTATATTACTACATTTATGAACACCTGGGAACCCAGGAGTGAAAATCTCGAGCTTTGTTGCTTTTGATGCTTAGAAAAGTGCAGTGACTGATTGATGTGTGCCAAAGAGTTTTAAATCTTTACAAAAGCAAAATGTCTACATGCCATATAACATGATGAATCAAAGTAAAGGTGTCTTTGCGGAGGAGACAGCCCTGTTAAGTAATATTCCTTTCTTCACAGTTAGATTTTTTCAGCCTTACTTTCCCAACTCCTTGGGAAAATGGTGAAGGAGAAATTCCTTGAAGTTTCTCTTTTCCTTTTCTACTTGGAATTGGTGAACACTCTCTTCTCTACTGCCTCATTGGCTGCAGGAAGGTGTAGCTGTGATTCATTTCCCCCATTCCCCCTTGCTTTTGCTTCAAGTGCTGTCCATAGTGAGACCATCCTGCAGCACAGCGTCAACATGCTAAATGCCAGAACAACTCATCTCAATATTAGTATGTTCAGTGAAGTGTCAATTAATTACTGTTCACTTATGCTGCCACAAAGACACTTCCATTGCCCCAACAAGATGCTTTTAAGCAGCACAATAGTATGTAAACAGCTGATAAAAACAGGGTCATCGACCTAGTAAGAACTTTGGATTTGTGGGTGTAGTGTAATTTGCTGCAAGAAAGCGCTCAGTATGTAACTTTATAGGGCATTTAGTGTCAAAAGCAGCAATTCCTGATACATTTTTTTCTCTTTGTGAATTAAAATCTTCCAAATCAAGTGACCCAAAGTCAATTCCAGCAGGTGACTTCGGTCTGCAGAACAAAACTGTGCATGTGTCTTGTTACGTGGGGCTGCCTTTTGATCTTACATGTATAAATACATCACAGACATGCACACACAAGAAGCGGTTACTTGTACACAGAAGCAGAGGAGCCATGCTGAGGTACGTATCTAATGTCTGCCTTGTAATTTTTCCTGCGCTGATCATGACTTATTGGAATTCATTTATGTCCATGGAATTCACTCATGTCCTATATATAAATTATAAAGCCACAGCTGAGTGGTTTTAAAGAATAAAGCCCCAGCCAATGTGTGGCTCCCTGGGATTATTGGTTTTACTGTTCCTGAGACACATTAGCTAAAGGCTGCCTGGGTCCTCACTGAACCTGGGCCTGATTTCACAGAGATTAAACCTGCTTTTTGCCTGTAAGTGGAAGTCATGCAGGACCTGACACCTTTATAGCCTTTGAGTCAGTGCAAATATACCAAGAAATGTACATAGCTAATTATTAAGAAGGTGGAAAGACTACTTTATCATCATTTGGAGGTACCAGTGAGATGCTTCTGGGGCTCTTTTATCTCAAAACGGAGACATACAGGATCCAGTGGCTGAAAGCTGAAGGTATTAAAAACAAAGCGTGGATTCTTTTTTTAGCAGTAAGGGTTATTAGTGTTGGAGTGTTCCCAAGGAATGGGGCAAATTGTCCTTTGTAGTATTTACATGGAAAATGGATGGTTTTTAAGCAGATACGCTCTGTTTTTGTCACAAAATATTGGAGACTTGTTGGGTGAAATGATCTGGCTTTTTCATGGTGAAAATCAACGTAGATACCTCTACTTACTAAGCCTGCTGCTTTCCTTTTGATGGTTTTGGTGTTTGTTTTTTTATTTGTGGCTGAACCTATGTGGATCGGGCAAGATGAGGGTAGTTTGCATGATGGATTTGTGCAACCCAAGCTATCAAGAGGTGAACCAGTTCCTTGAGCCTGAATGGTGCTGAGCCTCTTTATCAGAACTTCCCAATGATTCTAGGCATTTAGGATTTTTAAGCCTCTAAGATCCAGTGATGCTTTGGCTTACGGTCCCTGTCTGGGTCCATCAGAACAGCTCTTTTGGCTGGATTGGTACCTTGCTGAATCAGACTCATCAAGGCTCTGCACTGTCATCTTGTTTCTCTGACATCTCTGCTTTTGACTTTGCTGGTGTGGATACATCAGATGTCTCACTGTCCTGCTGACCCACGGTCAGTTTGAGAGCATAATTCCAGGCCTTGTGAGAAAGGAACATTTGTAAAGCAGCAGCCCCTTACTAATCTGAAGAGTGAAAGCACATATGACAGGCAGTGGGGATTCCATTTTTCAGGATCCAGGGTTTAAGACAGGTTTAAAGGAGTTTTATTAAAAGTGTTTTCCAGTGCATGTGACTCCTTCTGACAGCACCCAGGTGGTTAAGAAACCGGTATTAAGAATAAAAGCTGTTTCTCTTTTCTGCACAACAAATGGTTCAAGTGTCTGGTATTCGACTCAGAAAGGAAACCTGCAGCAGTCATGTCCCCTGAAATAAACCAACCAACATTTTGAGCTGCCAACACTTCTGTCTATTACGTCAAGGCATCGCAAAGTTTAAAGCATAGCAAAGTAATATATATGTATTTTTTTTTTCAGTAATCCCAGGGTAAATATTAGGCAGACAGCATTTCTGCTTTGCGCATTAAAACCCGACTGAATTTGAAAAGCCTGCAAGTGCACTTTGGGGATTTCGGAAAGTGTCGTTTGACCATGAGCTAAGACCAGAAGCTGCCATTTTGCAGATGGGGCAAGAGGGAAAGGCGTTTGGCCTCATTCATAACTTCACAGCTACTGCAAATATCAGCTGATGAATATTTATGTTATGACTGGCAGAGGCCCGAAAGGCAAATGGGAGGGAGAAGCAGCAGAGGGGGAAGCTTAAGTTAGGAAAATGGTTGTCTGAACTCTGTGGGATTTCTTTACCAACACTTTCCATGCTTGAACAGTAGCTGCTGAATGAAATCATTATGTACTGAGCCCCTGCGCAGGAAAATAAGGTTTGTCAAGACTCTGTTCGTTAGCACCTCGTACTTTGTTTGAACCTTGGGCATTTGGGGGTTCTGTAAAGGGAGACTTTTTTTTCCTTCAACTCAAACATGCTATGGAGCTATCCAGTTTTCTTTTGTTTAGTCATTGCTGTGATAGCACCAATTGTAAAACAGAGTCTTATTGTAAGGAAAAGAGGGGGCCAGACAGGAACGTGAAGTGCTACAGGGTGGGTATTGAGGAGGTGCTGCTGCAAGGCAGACCAAGGCTGCAACTATGGAAAGGGTTAAATTAGAGGTGTCATTATTGAGCAGACCTGCAGTGCTTGGCTGCCGTCTGTGCTGGTGTCTATAGGCTCATCCCCTGAACCAGGATCACACATTGAAACCAGACCTCTGTCCTGCAAGCTGCTGCACAGCAATTCGTAAGTAGAGGAGATGAGGGCAAATGCAAACTGAATTAGTTGGGCACAGACTGGGAGAGACTAAAAACCAGCTATGCTTTCCTCTGCACAAACCCTCAGCACAAACACTGTGTTTCATTTAACTGCTGCAGGCAGGCAGTGTTTGCTTAAAATGAAAGTTATTTTGTTCTTTGCAAGACAGTAGTTCCCCAGTAATTCCTGTGTGTATCAGCAATCTCTAATTACTGGTTTAGGTAGTATTGCACTTGGATTTTAAAGGAAGCAGAAGAGGTGAGTGTCCTTCCTCTATGTAACATCATTTCAAAGTAATGTATTTCTTCATATTTATATTAAGTCACTTATTGAGAGGGGGAAAAAAATCCAAATCTCTTCCTTTTGCCTTCACCAAGCAATAATTTAACAGCAAGGAGCAACTTTCAATGAAGTTCACATGCATGACTTCACTGTTGGGATGGATCAAGCCCAGGAAGGAAACTGGCTGAGGTAAGGAACTGCTGGAATTCAGGTAGAGCTTTACTGCAGGGATGGAGCCCCCTCACTCGATCACAGCATCAGAAAGCAGCAGTTTCGGACTGGGTGAAACACCAGTGCCTTTAAAAGCAGGCAGTCTGAGTTGGATACATAGGGAAAAACAGGAGTGCACAGAGTTGGTCATTTCAGAAACTCATTCCCAAGGGCGCTGCAAAATTTGTCAGGCGGAATAGGGAAAACCCCTAGATTTTGGCTATTCTTCTTCAGAGGAATCCCTAAAGTTGGCACTGATCTGTTCGCTGTTCCTCCACCAGGAGGTGGCTTTTCTTACACTGCTTATTTAGAGGTACCTTAATGTACACAGAGTTAATACTCACGTGCAAGAAGCCTCAAGGGTCCTCTCACCGCACAACCGCTCTCAAAGCCCTCCTGCTCTTTCCTGCCGCGTGTGGAGATTCCCGATGTCCAAACACCAGCAGATGGAGCTGCGAGACATCAAGTGTTTATTTCCCGGGACGGGCCAAAGCCGGGACAGCTATTTGTGACGGCGAGGGGGGGTCTTTTGGGTTGACCTTTCTTCACGCAGCAGCGAGGTGGGGAGGCCATGAGGGTGCTGAGGGCGGCTGGGTGAGGGGATGGTGCGTCCTTCTCCTCAGGGGTGGTTGCTGAAGGGTGTGGGGATGGCGAGGCAGCCGTGATCCCCCCCCCCAGAGCTCGGCTTTCCTCATGGTGAGGGGTTTGCCCCTCAGGGCGGCCATGGCACGCTCCTTCCTCAGCTCTTGCGTTGGTGCCTGCACCGAGGTGGGGCGGCCATGAGGGTGCTGAGGGCAGCTGCGTGAGGGGAAGGTGTGTCCCCCTGCTCAGGGGTGGTTGCTGAGAGGTATAGGGAAAGTAAGGTAGCCATGATCCACTCCCCCTCACTCCCCCTGTAGCTCGGCTTTCCACATGGTGGGGGATTTGCCCAGTACTGTGGGTCTCAGTTCGACGTCTGTCCTTCAGAGAGGGCAGTCATGGAATAGACTGTGCTGTCCCTCCTCAGTGCTTTGACTGGTGCTGGGTTTGTGCCTGTAGCCTGGAGTGGAGGTGCTTGGGGCATAAGGAAAAGCCTGTTTTTCCTCAAAAGTTTTAGAATTACCTCAGAAACCCCAAGAAACCACAGTTAATTTGTGCCCTGCTGCCAGCCCAGCACAGAGCCCCGGAACCTTCTAGAGCTTCCTCTCAGTGAAGTGGGGCCACTCAGCTGCTGCCTCCACCATCTGCCTCCAGCCTGTGTGATGAAAATAATGAGGAAAACCCCATAAAAAAGGGCAGCAGAGGTACAGGGAAAGTTTGGAGTGAGGTGTGGAAACACATGTAATGCTCCCCAGGCAAGCAGGTGATGTTTTTGTGCAGGGGGTGCTCAGAAGAACATGGTGGCGTAAAGCAGGACTGGTGTGGATGCGATTTGTTCCCCTCCCCTGCGGAAAAAGGAGAGTTCTCAAAACGTTTGTCATTTATTTCTGAGGTTGTCCTGCCTGACAGCCAGCACCCAGTGCGCTGGGAACCAACAACATGCCATGAGGAGAAGGGGATGAGGAGATGCCTTGGCCAGCTGCAGTGCGAGGACAAGGAGGAATATGCTCAGGGAGGGACCCGAGAACGCTGCACAGCTGTTTTTGTTATACCACCGAGCTGTAAAGTTGAAAAATGATTTGAAAAGCAAGGGATGTGCCGGGAGAACTGGCGTGTCCTGCTTATGGGCGCTTGGGGCATTCTGTGTAAAGTGAACTTTTTCCTCCCCCCGTTTCTTTGGATGGCTTAATATCGCAGCAGTGGAAGGGAAGAGCAACAACACGCTTGGAGTGCAGCACCTAATCCCTGATCCCTCTGGCACTGAACTGCACCGGAGTGAGCTGAGGACAGAGGTGAAACCTGGTTGCTCCCTGTCTTTTTGTTGCTGTAATCCAAAACCTGGAGGTTATTTGAGTGCGGAGGTTGCACGTGAGAAAGCCTTCAGTTTCTTTTGTTAAAAGAATCTATATAAAAAAGCAACTGGGACATGAAGGATAACTTGTGCATGATATACTGGACAGCAGAGGAGTGATGGAGGGACCTTGCTGAAGATGGAGTGATTTGCATCAGGGGAACATCTGCCCAATCAACTGTACCCAGTGGTTTGTGTGCTGATGCTCTGCGGTTGTATGCTGATGACTGCGGTTGTAACCCACAGGAGCGAGACTGCCTACGTCCCTTTCACAAGTAAATAGCAATACACAACTTTCCTTTTCGCTGCAGGGCTGTTTGATAATTGTGAGTCAGGGGTGTGTGTGTGGGTTTCTGGGATGGTTTTCTTTTTGTCTGCTCTGTTGGCTTTTTGGAAGGTGACCCATGTGTTTCCAACCAAAAGGATCTAGTAAAACCTGCCCCCAAAGAGGAGCTATTCATCTTAGTGAGGGAAAAGGGATGTAAAGTCAATTACTGTGTCTTGTGACTAACGTAATATGTGACTCAAAATGTGAAGCAACAGTGCTGACGTGATAGCCTCTTCCCCACAACTTGAGTTAGTGTGAGAGGCATCAGGTTGAAATGTAGGTCCCCTTAAGCCAGGTTGCTCTGGCTTTGCAACCAGAGTTTCTGGAGTTGCAAGTTGGTCTGTAAGCTAGAGAAAATGGACCTGTTTAAGGGGCTTATTCCTATTACAAACACAAAATTTGGAGGTCTCTGGTCTAGTCTGATGTAGGTTTGATTTAGCAGGTAGAAGGTGGATTGCAGTAAAGCAAGAGGGTGCCGCAGCGGTGAAGCAGCCTCATGGTGTCAGGACGTGCAACCTTACTGAAGGGTCCTGCTATGGCTCAGGCAAAACCCATAAAGTAATCTCATCTTGTCTTCCTTACCAGACTCTGTCATCGATTTGTTCTGTGATGAAGATTTGGGTTTGATCTCTGGGTGGGAATGGGTGCTGGTGTTCCTTTTGCAGGATAACATGGCTGTAAGGTGTTTTGCTTGTGTTTTTTCAATGTGCCTGTCCATGTCTCTATTCCAAGAGGTTTGAGGAGGTGGGAATCACACTCCTTGTGCAGGGTCTGGAGAAGCTGAGCTCTGTGCAAACATAATTTGTTTAACTTGGCATTTTTAGATTTCAGAATATGGCCTTAGGATGAGTCTGAGTGACAATGAAAGTAATTAATCTATAAGAAAATTTGTCAGTGATGGGAAATTCAGTAAGTCTCCTAGAAAACTGAAGTTTATTTTGACAAGAAAAAAAAAGTGTTGGGCTTTTTTATCTTTGTGTTGAGATTACTTAAAAAAAATAGTTACTATGAAGACTTAATATATGATGCATTTTTCTCCGGGAAGTAGCAACGTAGAGAACTCTTATACTACTGAGGAAATATTATCTTCCTCCTCTGCACATGAGCAAAGCCTTGATTAAGCTGACTTGTCCTGTTAGGATGTTTTGCCAGTGGTATTTCTCCTGGAGAGCAATTACCTGCTGTGGTTTGCTGGGTACTTCGTGAGACAAGTGATGTTGTAGTTGTGCTGAGGCATGGGCCTGTTACAACTTCAGTGTCATGCTATTAGTTGGAAAACGATATCCACTGAGAAAAGAATATTGCTGTCAGTAACAGCGCATGTCTGTATTCTTGTCCAGGAGTGGTTTCCCTTGTTCCAATCTGTACTGGGACATCTCACTGAGTCATTATTAGCAATTTTATTTGTGGTGTGTACCGAGGTGATTATGCTCTTGAAACTCACTGCATGCACTTGGTTTCTCTCCCTTGTGTGCAATGATGCACTAATCTGAGTGATGCTCCTGAAACTTTATACATTAAAAAAGCATAGCTATTGCAAATACTTCCTAAAACACATAAGGCTTTTCAAAATTACATGTTGCAAACATTAGTTTAAAAGAGGCAGGAAATTCAGACTTAGAAAGGATGTGAATTACAGAAATGTCCCTCCTTGTCATTACTCTCTTCCCTGGTTTACCTCTTCCTCCCTTCAAACTATGCGTTTATGGTTTTGGTCTCTGAGCTTGAGCACAGAGTTGTTTCATTTCTTTAGGTAGCAGATGTGGAAGGAAGCAAAGCTTTAGGTAGATACGCACCCATTTTGTTGTGGAAACCATGTGCTGCCTTGTGTTGCAGAAGGTGCCTTTGACATGTGTTGTCTAAATCATCCTGCCTGTGAGAGGCTGAGCTCCTCAGTGGGGAGTTAAAGGGGTTGTGGTCTGATTCAGGACAAGCCAAAGGTGACCAAGACCATCTGTGAGCTGATGTCCCATAGAAAAGGGTGTGCTTCCTTCTGCCCCAAAATATTTTGTGACTGTTTTCATGCTTCAGAGCCAGTTACAGGATGTAGCACATTCGTGTGACTCCTGTTGCGCTGTACTGCCCTAGACCATGTTTTTTTAATGAAGAATCATTTCCTAAAATATGTTGTGTTTTGCAATAGGGTGGCAAATGCTGCTTTGTTTGTCAACTAGGGGATGTACTGTGGATGGCAAATGATTCATTGCCAAACAGGCAAGAATTTTATTCATAAGAAATGTCTTTAGTTTGGCTTTAATAAATCTGTATTTTTTTGTACAGAAGTCTTGTGCGAATGAGAAGAATTTGGAAGGTAGTTCAGGTAAGTGGGAGATCAGGTGTCTAAAACCTGGACAGATTTGGTCATAAATTTGTAAAGCCACCAAAAAATTAAAAAAAAAGGGCATAGAATTATCATATCATAGAATCAAGGAATGGTTTGGGTTGGAAGGGACCTTAAAGCTCATCCAGTTCCAACTCCCTCTGCCATGGGCAGGACACTTTCCACTAGACCAGATTGCTCTAAGCCCCGTCCAGCCTGGCCTTGAACACTGCCAGGGATGGGGCAGCCACAGCTTTTCTGGGCAACCTATGTCAGCACCTCAGCACCCTCACAGTAAAGAACTTGCTAGTATCTAAATCTACCTTCTTTCAGTTTAAAGTCATTGTCCTATCACTACATGTCCTTGTAAAAAGTCCCTCTCCTCTCCAAAAGGCTGCCACTCCAAATTATAGCTGTAAGTTTATTTCTGAGTTAAAGGAAACTGAGTTTTATACCTTGCTTTGGGACATGACATGCACACTTGTTATCCCCGAAATTCAACAAAAGCAAAGCAGGTGGATCTGCTTTGGAAAGGATTTCAGTTTTCTTCTGGAAGTCTGTGAACTGCAGATCACAATATGCCTCCCATCCAGGAAAGTGTTATGTGGTTTGAGGTTTTATTATAGGCTTTTTCTGCAGCTGTATTCAGGGTAGATTCATGCTTACATGGAAGCCCAGCAAGGCAAAAGCCAGGTGTTTAGGATGTGGCATTGGTGACTCAGTAGGTGGTACACTTCCTTCTCCATCAACTTTAAATAAGTGTCCTTGTGTGGTAACAGGGATGAGTTATGTCTTGGCTGAGATGAAAAAAAACTAAGGTCACTATTAAGACTTTGGTACTTGTACAGGAAGGTCTTCTGTTCTCTGTGATGAATGGGAAATCAGCCTCACGTTCACTTCAACTGAAAAAACTGATATCCTTTAAAAATGAAAGCTGTAAATGTTGCATTGCAATAGAAGCAAGAAACTCCAGGTGATGTCAGGGTCCCATAATGTGAAAATAAGGATGGGTAAATGAAGAATTTTCCCTGCTCATGTTCAGACTTTCCATGTCTCTGAGCAGTATGTGAACAGTGTGGTCCATGCAGTTACCCATCACTTACATGTTTGAACTTGAATTCAGTTAGTACTTACTTGGTGACTGACTTGCCTGACAGAGGGGTAAGGGAAGGACAGATTTTATTCTAGTTGTTCAGCTGTGACATGGCTGGACTTTGTGTATCTGGGAAGTGAGAACTGTATTTAATTGTACCTCTGAGCTGTGCCTTTGGGCTGGAAAGGGACAGTCTTGATGGTGCTGCCATTCAAAGTCCTCTGGTGCACCCTATAGAGAGGCAGGAGAGGTCTCTTCAGCTCTCAGAGGTCTCGCTGCAGCAAGCCTCCAGATTGAGGAATAAAGCTGTATATCCCATAGTTCTGAACCTCTCTGAAACCTTTGCGGGCTCACAAGTGACCAAAGCATGCATACCTTTTGTTCTGCCTAAAGAAAGAAATAAAAAAATCACATCATATAGCAGTAAAAATGTTTTTTCACATTAAAGTTTGTTATTTCAAGGGATATTTTCTTAATGATGGGAAAAGGAGCTGGAATCCTTATTTCTCCTTCCCTCCCTTAGCCAGGTCCTTTCTGTGCCCAGAATTTTATCTGGTGTGACAAAAAGGCTCCCTGGATAGACTGTGAGATGTTGGAAGACAGAGCATTTAGGCTGTGTTTGCTACCTGGCCCGAGATTCACTGGATGGCTGCTGAGATTGCATATCCATTGCAGATGGCACAGTTAGAGGTTTTCTTTTCCAAACTTCAAGGGACTTAAAGGGAAAAATCTTAGAAATTTTAATTGTAAAATGGAGAGAATGGTACTTCTGAAGTAAGCACATTAGATACAGAAAAATACAGAGATGCCTCACTGCTCTGAGCATGTTCCCACAGACAGGAAGTTACACCATTATTTCTCTTTGGCTACAACTGCACCTAGAACATGGAATTAAACAGCAAAATTTGGAGTCCTGACAAAATGAAAAACTTCTCTGATCTCATTTAAAAGGCACATTTAAAATCTGCCTTACAGCCACAGAAATGAAAAATCATTATCATAAACCGATTCTACAGCACAGTTTTACAGCAGTTGCCACCCTCTGCATCTCCAGAGTTACATTTTAACGTAGGTCCTTAGCCTTGTTAGAAAGATCACAGTACACCTTTTCAGTGCAAGGGTTTGAGCATCGTTGCCTGTCAAGATTACAGTAGATCTTTGTTTCTTCTTCCTGTGGAAATGGCACCTATGTTACTTGTTTTGCTACAGGGGATTACGTAGGGTTATGCAGTGTTACACGAAGCAGTTTCAGCAGAAGGTATATGTCTTTCTGAATACTTTCAGGGCCTCACTTGTGTTTCAGTGGATATGTAAATGTCCTAAATGCTTGTGTTACCAAGGGGAGTTAGACCTTTAGCCTCTGTAGGGACTTTTGAAAACCCTGTTGAGTGCCTGTCTGTGCTTAAACAATTCTGAAAAGCTGATTCTTAATCTCTCTCTGCCTCATCTGTACGCCTTTCTGTAGTAACACAAAGAAATACCAGGGCTAATATTGTTCTGTTCTTTCTCAGTTAGCCATCTTCTTGACTTCCTTGAAGTTGTCCACAGAGAAATATTTGCTGATTGACGGGAATAAACCTGGTACCTTTCCCCCACCTCGTATTTTATAAACTAGATAATATGGAGTAGTTGCACAGTTTGAAACTATTTATAAAAATATGTGAAATATTTTTTTCCTACATTCAGACAGCCAGACAAGAAGCAATTGTATCAGTGAAACATTGCAGGTGAGTATCGTGTGCTTTTAAGAGAGAGGAATGGCTTGTTACTAATCTTGAGGGTTTTGCCAGCCAAGGTGGTGGGGTTTAAAGGTGAGGTTTAAAACTCTGATTCACTGGGATACAAAAACCTGTGCCATGGTGAACATGGAAACAAGGCTCATTTGAAAGGCAGACCAGGAAAAGAGAGCCTGAAAGAAGGTAATACAAAATTAGGAAATGCTGTTGGGATTATACTTTTGTTAGTTGTTGGTTCATAGCTGGATTCAGCTCTTCTGTAAGCACTAAGTAACCTGTTGCACCTGCTAGTAAGCTGTTCTGTTTAGGATAGATACGAGGAAAGGAGCATGTGTATCTTTACTGGTAAGGGGGTGTTGCTGGAGTAATGTTTCCACTATAAAGTAACTCTCTGCACCACCTAGGTTTTAAAAAGAGGGGGTAGGAAAAATACCTTAAGTTGTATCCTGATTAGTCATGTACAGAGGAACAAATGCTGAGGAAAATTTTCACTGAACTACAGTGCTTACTCATGGTGGGTGTTATGTTATTATTTCTTAGCTGGAAGCTCAGCTGGGGATTAGTGCTACAGAGAGACACCCAGGAATAACTACAGAGGGAAACAGTGGCTCAATTAGTCTTGGGCTTAAAGGCAATTTGTACCTGGTGCTAAGGCTGGAAGCTATTTCCCCAGGGAACTTTTGTCTTTCTAAAAAGTGAAAATCTTTTTGCTGGGTGGTTTTTAGCACTTCTGATAAAAAAAATTGCAGTTTTCTGTGGGAAGCAAAGCCTCTCTTTGGAGGAGATGGTTCTAATGAACATACAAGTTGCTTTAGATGGAAAAATTCCCTACCAGCTCCATACATTCAAAAGAAGCTGTTTCTGAATGAGCTTCCCTAGTGACAGTGAAGCTGTTCCAGTAATTCTTGTGCAAGCAGAACATCCTGGGATTGGCATATCGTGTTCCTTGCAAGCTGTCCAACTTCAAGTTACTTCTCAGACAAGTAATTTTCATTCCAAGTCTCTTTGCATTGTGCAGAAGCAGCCACAAAACACCTTGTTTTCAGTATTAAATTCACTGTTGTCTATAATAACTCCTGTAATGTGGGACATTATATTGAGCTGTGTGATCCAACAGCTCTGATTGCTATGGATCTCCACTGAACAAAGAATGGAATTGATCCATGGCAAAGTTGTGGGAGTTTCTGCACATTTTACTGGTGATGATTTGGAGGTAGTTTGTGGGCTCATTGGCATTTAAATGGCTCCCAAATTTACAGCAGAATTATTTCTTACATTTGGGTACTGATAAAGATACAGCTCTTCAAAGCTTATAGGAGCTGGGTAGTTTGAGTGGCAGCTGAACCTCCGTTCAGCATAGAAAGAGGTGAAATCCAGTGGATGTGAAAATGATGTGACTAAGGCATTAGCAAGCAGTACGAGGCAGGGAAATCTCTCAGGTTGATCTGGCTGTATGGGGAACTGTTGGAGTACAAATGATGAAAGATGTGAAGATCTTGAGACTGGGATCTGCAGGAAATAAAGATTGGAAGGTGAGGGGCAGGGAAGAAGCCAGTCCATCAAGAAAACCTGATTGTCATAATCATGGCTATTTTCTCCTTATGTTCCTTCCCTGTCATCGCTCGAAGCAGATGTATCTTTGTCTCCTGGCCTAGTCCCTTTTTCTCCTGAAGCTGCTGAGGTCACAGCTGAAGTGCTCTTCCAGCCACGGCTATTACTTGGGATGTGCTATCTGTACTGGGCTCCAATCCCAGCCCCTGCTGACGACAAAGGGGGCCTCATGGCAATCACAGTTATGTTACCATCCACAGAGAGAGCAGAGGTCAAATGAATGCCTGCGTTAACCCAAAAGGATCTTGCAGGGAAGCAACCAGAGTGGTGTCCTGGCGTGTTGGGAACCTGGATTTACTCTTAAATTTGCCAGTGCTGCCTGAGTTTTGTATTGAGGTAGTGCACAGGTAGTCCATCCAGTGGAGGTGGATGGGGGAGAAGGAATGGGAGTGCGTAGCTGACAGTCCCTGTGCAGCTGCAGGTTTTCATAGCTTCATCTCAAACATCTATTTGCGGCACTGGTGATTCCCATGACCTTGGGATTTTGATGTGAAAGGAAAGTTTTAAAAACTACCATCATTTATTTATAATTATAAATAGTAATAAAACCAGAGACAGTTTCTGGGCTCAGTAAATTCCTCGCAGCAGGATTCCCCCTTGACACCAATCTCTGTTCCAGGCTGCCCTCCATTCCCTTTCAGCGCTAAACTGTCCCTCCTCCAAACAGTAACCCTGTGTTGCTTCCAGTAGCTCAGTTGCACGATGGTGTCAGTCCCACTGCCTCCCACCTCAAGACCTCCTGCGCTATTGCTGTACTCTGGTGGGGAAGAATTTTAAGCAAGAACAAGTCCAGAATATTCAAATTAATCTCTAAATAAGGTTCAGAGAAGTGATGCACAAGAATGCTATTTCTACATGTTTCTAAACAAACCCTATATTTTCTCAATGATTTTTAAAGCAAGTTTTGTAGGCTGAGTATGACAAAAATCGGTGGAATCAGCAGATCCTGACCTCTATGATAGAACAGGATATTAGCTTTAGTAATTGTGGCCCACATTGAGTGATGTAGATCTGGGAAGGAAGTCAAGTTAATTTGCCTCTTTATGTGATCTGATATTTCTTAACATCTGATATCTAGGAATAAATGTCATGTCATAAAACCATGAAGTTACAGCCAGCAAAAAATAGCATGGAGGTTTTAAAATAAAAAGGGTTTGGGTTTTTTTTTTCTTTTTTTTTTTTTTTTCTTCCTACTTGGGCCAAAATCGTGAGATATTTTTAACATTAAAAAAATAATAATATTGTAAGTATATGGTAATATGGATCTAATAACTGTCTGGAATGAGGAATCAGATCTCAAATGCCTTTTACCTGAGCTGTTATTTTAAAAAGCATTCATGTGTTTGAGCTATGCTGATTCACACCAGAAAAGAATCTGGTAATTTAGTGGTTTGGGCTTTTTGGCTGAGTTTTGCTATGAGTGTGAAAGTTAAATAGTAATATTGCCTCAGTCAAGGCATTGTATGAGCCTGTTTCTGCTTCCACTAGTCCTCAAATTTGCTAATATATGTTAGTCTGAACTTTCTGGGAATGATTGAAATGTCTCTTTTTGATATTAGTCTGGGTTTGAATAGAACTAGATTCTTTGAATTCAAGTAAGTTAGTTCTACCTGATGGAGAGAGCAGACCTGCTCTCATGAGAAGCCTTCCCAGTGAAAGTGTACCAGGAATCAGAGCAGGTCTACCCAAAATAGAAAGGGTGGGAAGGATTCTGCTCCCTGTCTTGAGTTTCATCAGCTTTTCTTCTTAATGTTTGTTCTTTAACCTGAACACCCTCAATATCAATTGAAATTAACTTCCTTTTAACCATAGGGCAGCACAAGAGGCTGCCTCTAGATAGATTTTGGCCTCAAGCGCATCACCAAGTTGCCAGTCATCAGCTGGGCTGTAGCAACCGATTACACATGTTTTCTTAGGCGAATGCTTACAATTAATGTGAATGGGAACTGCATGTACAGCTTCCCTAGTGAGGTTTGGATGTTTTGTCCAATTTTAAAATGTATTTTGTTTTGTTCATTTTACTCCTGAGACATCTGTTTGTTTTTATTCCAATGGAAATTCAAGAGCTAACCTCGGTCAAAGTTTAGAGTTATTAGTGGTACATTGTACTTTGAGAAATTTAATCAAGCCTAAGTTCACTCAAGGAAATTCTTTTACTCTTAAGTTCCTCCTTGACAAGTTGTGTTGCATTTTAGTGGCAGAATTAAAACTAACCTCCAATTCACCTGAATCAAAGTTGATACTGGAGCTAGGGCAACAAAATCTCATACAGTCTTAGAACTAGGCTTGGGAACATGCATTTCTAAGCCATTTCATTTATTGTTTCTTAATATCTGTCAGCAAAATAAGCTCATGCTTGTGTGTGATCTTCCAGTTTTAAGGCCCCTCCTGAAGAATGGGGAAATGCGGGACTGGATTGATTTGAATTCTACTGAAATGCTTTGCCGTTTTTTAAATTGTCAGCATCTGGATGTCTGGAATTGTCACTGGGAGAAAAAGAGCTTCTTTCTATGGCTGCACAGAAAGAATAATTCCAACGGAGGAGAAAATCGAATTGTTCCAGTATTGTACATCCAAGGCCTTCCAGAAATTTCCATTAAATTGCCTGGGCATATAGAGGAGCTGAGCATTAAACCACCTTTCATGGAACAATAAATACTGGTTTTGAAATGAAGGAAGGAAGTTAGTCGATGAAACCCCTGAATGGAAGAAGGGGCAGTCACTGTATAGCTGCATAAACACAGATTTTGCTGTATATAACTCAAAATAAGACTTTGCAGCTTAACATGTGCACTTCTGAATTCTTACATCATACATCTTCAGTGTTTCCTCTATAAAAGGGTCAGAAACTTCTGGTAGAGCTGTTTGCTTTGAAATAAGTTATTCAGTACTGTATCCATCTAATCCAAAGCTTTTCCATCAGCACTAGACTGAAAGTTTCCTGTTCTTTGGTTTTCTGTGGTCTACCTTCTTACTCACCATAACCTCTTGGCTGCCAGGTCATACATGACTTGTAAGTTCAGACTTGTGTTTGATTATAATGTGAGCTCCTAAACCCTTTAATTTGGTTACTAATTCCATTGGGAAAGATTGAAGTACGAGTTTCAAAGCAAAATGTTATCTATTAAAAAGCCCCATTTACTGGTATGTAAAAAATGTCCAGTTCCATCTAAAACCAGCCCTTTTTTTTGTCTCAGGATATAACATTCTGGTGACATCAGACACACACTTACTAAATTATTTTTGGCCTATTCACAATGGTTTTAACTCTCTCTCTTGTCTCAGCCAAAATTGTGTCAAAAGGGGTCAAGAAGGAGGATATAGTAGCCACACTGAGAAGGTCATTTTTGCTTAATATGTTGGGTGTGCTCACTTAAACCCTGGGGCTTAGTATCTGAAGAACATTTGATTAGCTTGGATCAAGTACAAGTGCTTCTATACTGGAAACTAATCCTGATAGATTTTACAGGATGTTTCAAGTTACTAAAACACTAACCTCTGGACGACAAGAAGTTAGAGGGAAGGAGGACCCTGCTGGGTTTGCCTCTGGAAGAAACGTCAGATGCAGAACGACTCATTTACTTTAAAGGAGGATGAGTGAGAGGGCGTTGGGACACTGACTAAGGCTGACAGACTCTTGATGGCTGGGGACATAGGAGTTACACACCATTTCCATTATGTTAATGGCAACTTAAAAACACAAATGTCAATCTTTGTAATTCTCTCTGCTCCACGTAGCCTTCTAGCATCTAAATACGAATAACAGCCTAGCTGCCTAGTTCCTCCTCCCCAACTATGTGCTCTTAGTCATGCTTTCTAAGGTGAATGTATAACTGTGGATGGTAGTGAATATTATGGGCAGTAGGGCACATATTCTTGTGCAAAAGAATGTGAAATACTGGCAAGGGCTATGAAAAGGTTTCTCTGGCTCCCACCAAGAGTTCTGTGAGACTGGGAGTGATTGCTGCAGGGGAGGTATTAGAAAAAATGTGATAGACAAAGGAGAATCTTTAGGTTTATGAGAGAGGAAAGAGAACTGTGTTTGTACCTCCACACCAGAGATGGAGAGAGGAAAAGACATGTATAGATCCGGAGCGCACTGCTGAGATACCTCTCAAACTGTGTTTTTGCCACATGGTTCTTTTTTTGGGAACCTGCACATGCTTCTCTACCCGTGGGGAAATGAGGAAGCAGAAAAATGCTGCTGTGCACTGGAGAGTCCATGCTGCTTGCTGGAAAAGCAGTGGGTGGCAAAGATATCCTTCCTGGTTTTAAATACGATCAGTGATGAGGTCCTGATAGAAACAATCTGTTGAATCATCCACTTCAGCCTTGTTTTATCTCTGCTTTAAAAGCTTTGAAAATTTGATGTTCACTAGTATATTTCTACTGAAATTTTTCCTTGGTCTTGACCTTTTCTGCTATGGGATTATCCCTAATGTGTAGATATAAGAAATTATGTAACAAAATATTGGGACTATCAAAATTTGCTAGAATTTGAGTTATGTTAGAAAAGGATGAACAATATATTTCATTTACTAGCTACGTACTACTCGCTTGTTCATCATACTGGACTGTAGTTACATAAAATCTGGAATTGAACTGTAATTCACAAACAGACCACCAAAATGTTTTGTTAGTTGCCTAAAATATCTTAATGTTCCAGATTATATAGGGGAAAAAATACTGATCTGGAGATATTTTTGCATGTGAAACTAACCTGTTAAACACAAAAGTAAAGAAATTAAAAGGTCACCTTCTGTTTATCATGTTCTTGTTAGGCATCATTCTCCCATAACTATCTTTCATTTATAGCTAAAAGGAAGCCAAGCTTTCCTGTTTGTTCATGAATCATAAGAGGGAAAGAGACTTTCCTTCTTTTTCAAATCCCAATCTCACTATCAATTCTGAATGAACTGGTCATTTTTGAGAACTGATAAAATGGACAAGAAGTAGGACAATATTTCTTCTGTTTTTTATAGAAGACTTCTGCTGCTATGAGAAGTTAGTTATCCCTGTTGGTTACAGTGACATCGGTCTACTCAGTCCTTTAACTTCTTACATGTATCTTTTTTGTCAAAATCATATATCTCAACACTGTTTTAAAATTTAATTTAAAATATTTTAATAATTTTTGTACTTAGGTTTTAGCATGCATTTGTCATGAGATAAATATTTCTTTTTAAAAAGGAAAGATATCTGACTGACATTTAAAATGGCCAAATTTATCTTAATTTCTTTTTAAATGGCTTTTGAGTCCTATAAGACAGAACCCGAACTAGACTTGGTGGTGATGTAGTCCACTTCTTCAGACAGGGGACTCGGAGCTAAACTCACAGGCTTTTCCTGCCTGTGTGAATGTCAGATGTAGCAGCCTGCAGGGATTCTGATGTGTGTGCAATGCTCTTTTCATCAGGGTTCCTCTGGATCTGCTGTGGTGTTCAGGGCTTTTGTCATAAGCCTCAATAGTCTTTCCACTCTGTGTGTACTCCAGTGTGAGAATGGAAGCCTGGATTGGCTTCTTAAGGTAGAAATCTTGCTTCTAACAGTGTTTGGATGGCCCACCTATGGAAGTAGGTTTTTGAGAGATCTGAGAAATGTATTCTTTTCTGCTTGGGTTTTGTACTGATAACACAATACTCTTACTGATAAACTGATGGTTTCAACACCATTTCAGTGATTTCCTGAGCTCTTGTGTTACTGATGCTCTGTTTGCCAAATGGTCACATTTAGGTGCCATTTTATTTGTAATAGTTCACCATTACAAATAACTTGGCTCATGGTCTCTAGCTAGTGAACCAGTTGCTTGTTCAGAGCCTTTTTTGCAAAGGTCCTTCTATGCTAAGGAGACAGGGGAAGTGGCCTAAATTTCTGTGTCTTTGATGTAGGTCAGGAAGAAACAAAACAACAGGGACAGTGTTCTCTTCACAAAGAAAAGGACAGGAAGCCCAAAGTGTGAAATAAGTAAATTGTGTACTTCCACTCCTGTTTATTGGAAAGCAGTGAGAACCATTTTCCTGCCGCCTTCACCATGAGCAAGGAAGGTCTGAACTAAACAAAACTGAGTTTTAACTTCTACCACTAATCATCACTAAAACCCTAAAAAAGTTAACTGTTGTCTAAGTTACTCTCTTCCTAGAGAGCAGAGAGAGATGAGCACCTACAGAGCCCTCCCATGCCATCCCATGGACAGGTTGACTTGTCATTTGAATGTGCCCATCTCCTCTGACTGTACAAGAAGTCTTTAGGCCCAGGTCTTAGTCAGTGCCCCAGTCTTACACAGGGGCTTGTAAGCATGGACTCTCTCTGTTGCATGTCTGGGGTCCCACTCTTTTTGTTTGCGTTTGTACTGAGAACTGTGAACTGGGAGCAGTGATACTGGGGGAGGGGTAGAAAACCCTGTCTGGGTAGTTCCTAAGACTCTTATGACTCCCTGGAATTAGTAAGACAGGATCACTTGTATGATAACCTCCTTAGAAAATGAATTCAAATATTCACCCACAGTGTTTGCAGATGCTTGGACAAAAGAAGGTTGATTAAAAAAAGCATTACTGGCAACAGACTTGTTCTCAAAACATTTTTTTAGGCTGGTTCTACACAGCATCATTTTGCAGGTCATTTTGCACCTCTGTGTGCATGTGCAGTGTGACATGTTTCCACTAAAGCCAGACCCCGTTTCCATTCCTGTGCAGAAATCATGTCAGACACATGGTTTGGCACAAGTCAAACTGAAAGCATCAAGTGGGCAACCAACTGGCATTTGTACCTTGTAGGTTTATTCAACTAGAGATGAGTAGACTTGCTGTTTTCAGAAGACTGGATTTCTGAAGAGAGCACTTGTATAAGAGTTGCAATGAAAGAGAAAAAAGGTTTAAGCCCTCAGCCTTGCTTGAAATAATCAGAATTAGACTATAGAGTCTGCACCCGCAGCTTTACCTGCGAGGGACAGTGGTGACATGGTGGGGCCTGTGGGTAGTCCTAATGCCCTCTGTTTAGTGGTCTGGGATTTCACCCACCTCAGACCACATAGCTGCAATATTGAATCAGCTTTTGTTGTCCTGAGAATATTTATGATTGCGAGAGCAGAAATCCTCAAAACAAAACAAAACAAAAACCCCAAAACCCAAGCTGGGATTTTCTTTTCTGTGTGTATGTGTATTATTTCTGGCTACCATGGCATTTTTCCTATGAAATTTGGCATTGTTCAGTTGATAGTATCACTTTGGTCAAACCAACTACATTTCCAGACTGGGGCTGCACAGACGATTACTGAGGAGAACAGAAGGGGTTTTAACAAATAACCTCATGAAGCTGTTCTGCTTTTTGGTCTGCAAGAAAATGTTCAATGTGCAGTGTCACAGTGCTCTTGGTTCCTCAAACCAAATGGCATTTGCCCACCTTTTCATAAGGTGCTTTTTTTCTCTTGTCACATGTTCTGTGCTGTTTACTGCACATGAGTTACAGATGGTAATTTTAATTTAAAACCCCAAATGTAATAAATTCAGCAGATTAGTATTTGGCCAGGATTGAGTGCTGAGATTGTTCAATTGACTATTATGGAAAATACATCAGCCAACCTCATCCCTGACCAGAGAGCAGTGGTTCCATCCCATTACAAACAAAGCCTTTGTTATGTCTTCCTTCCACTGTGTCTCTAGTCTCTACTGTGCATTTGTTTCCAAAGCAAAACAAAGAATTCATAACCATTGGCAGTTTGAAGTTTTCAGCTTGTATTTTCCTGTTATACAATTTACCTACTACTTGACTTAATGTAAGAGATGACCTCACTGCTGAGGAGCAGTATTTTTTCAGATGCCTTCAGCTGTATTTGTTTCTAGTGTAGCTTTAACCAAGGGTAAACTGTAGTGTAGAGCCTAAGGGTCAGGGTGCTAGTGCTGCTACCCCACACTCTACAGAAGGACTCAAGCCTGCTCGTTTGGATACAGGTTTCAACAGATCCCAGAGTCTGGCAGTTTGTGGTTAAGGTTTGGGTTGTATCATTGTTACATAGTCAAGACAACAAGGGCTTCTTTTTTCATGATAGGTTTGGGAAAACTTGCTAGTTACTTTTATTTGGAGTTTTCACACATAAATAGGGTAATATAATCACAAGTATTTATTACTAGATACATTATAGTTGGTATTGTTTAATTACATTTCTACAAACATGAGCATACACAAATGCAGTAGTTAAATTCTCTGTGATGAAACTGTAGGTGGGTATGGATAATCAGCATGGATCATAGAGCTTTTGACTGCTTTACCTGTATTCTGCCAATTGCTTTCCTCCTGGTTACTTATAACATGTCTAGAATTCTGTCAGATTTAATGAATTAAACCATAATGGCAACAAATATTTCATTTTTCCTCCAAATATGCACCAGACCGACACTCGTTGGGGTGCAGGTGAACACCTTCCTGCAGTGCAGACAGTCTGAAGTCGTGGCATGTTGCAGGGTATGTTCTAGGGACAGATTTGAGCTTTTCAGTGTAACCCTCATGAAACTTAATTTTCCAGTGAGTCGTGTGATATCACTTCATTATGATTTTGGCCATTCTGTTTAGACAGGTTTTAAGTGTTTCATTTTTTATTCCTAGGAACAAGATCCAGAGAAGCTGAGAAAAAGGAAGCAGGAGAGGGACACATGAAAGGCTGTAAGGTACTGTATGATCTGTTAATCATTGGTCAAGATGGGGTCTTCAGAAAAAGCAGCTGTTAATCTAGAAAGTGGATGGACTACCCAAGCCAGGACTGTGCTAGTGTTAGACCTGAAAGATGAGTAATGAATGACTCCTACTCTTTGGATGAATATTTGTAGGATTAACATATAAACTTGAAAGTTGAACAAGAGAAAGGAAGTGAAAATGGAAAGAATGACCCTTTTGTACAGGCTTCTCTGCCAACCATTTGATTTCTCTGAGAGTGCATTTTTTGACATTTAGTAACAATTATTTGGTTTATTTTACTTTTTGAGGATGTTGAGGACCTGACCAAGACTGAGGGTTTGTTGTGCGTTATGCCCTGCACAGGCAAGGACAGCTCTGCTCAAAGGGACTTGCTAAGTGTAGGAACAGAAGTAAAGACACACAAAGGTGCTGTTTGTTTCCATGGGATGATGGAAAAGGTCAAATAGCAGGTCACTAGCAAAGCCAAGAGTAAAGCCCAAGTGTGCTGACTCCTGGTCTTGTGTCCTGCTTACTAAACTTTGCCTTCTGTAGCTGGAAAATGGCAGCCAAAATGCTGCAATCATCTGGGGTGGGAACAGGGGTGGGAAAGATTTAGAGAACACGTTTAGCTTTTTATGAAGCTGCTGTAATCTTGATTTGTCACTAGCAGTGACAAAACTGCCTGAGCAGTTTTTGTCTGTTGAGTCCTGCTCTTCACCAAAATTTGTTAGTGGGACTTCTCATGCTCCCGCTATTTCATCATTTCTCTACATAGTGAAATCTACACTACTGTAGATAGTCTACTAGAAATCTACAGTCTGATACTTCCTTTGATTGTTTTATAACTTTTCCAGTGATAAATAGTGTATGCACTCAATGGCAATATATGAAATTAGGCATCTTTAAGTGGTGAAGTGGTGGAAACTGGAAGCCTGACAAATCATCTTTTCAGGAAGAGTTGGACAAGTGTTGTGTCCATTCCCTTGAAGCCTTTACGCGCTGGCACATGACATGTACAATGCTTGCCATAAACTTTTGTTAGGACTGGTTTTCCATTGCTGACAGTGAACAGTACTGTGGCACCTGCAGCTCTTACTGTGATCGCTGTGGGAAACGGATAAAGCATACTATGTATATGGTAATAAAACCAAGTACATGCCAGCTCCAAAGACATATAAGTATTGCATGAGTAAGAACTAACATGCTCAGAGTACAATAGGAGCGTGGGGCTCAGAGTCATTCTCCTCAACAGTGAGTTGCTTTAACTTCTACCATTTACCACTGAGACCTAGATTTATGTGTTCATAGTCATTTCTATGTCAATGTCAGTGCTTAATGCAGATCAGTTCCCTCAGAAGTAGACAGGAATGATCAGATTTCCTCTTTACTGATGGGTGAACCGCAGCCACAGAAAGACTTTGTGATTTGTTGACACAGCCAGCCAAGACGAAACAAGGGAGTCCCAATTCCCAGTTTGTTGTTCTAGTGATTGGTGAAGTTTATTTCCATTCCCAAGCAGTAATGCCTCTCCTAAACCCATTAAGAACACTCCTTCCTATTCTATATTCCAAACTAGAACAAACTGTACTGATCTGACCCCAGTTGTGAAGTTATAAATTTAATTTACAAGATCATTTATATGGGAGGAGAAGTAGTGTCAAAATACAAGAATCTATGCAAGGAGAAAACAGAAGAGGCATAGATAACCCCTATAAAATGTCTCCACGTGTGATTTGTGTGGAAACAGTTGCTCTGAGATCAGAAGGAAATCTGTTGCTTTTGGCAAAACTGGTAATTCTACAGTTCAGTAGTTATTAGGGCCTCTGTGTGAAACTTTCTGAGCTATGGACTTATCTTAAAGACTTCCTGTTTTGTAGCGTTCAGTCCTGTCAAGATGTGTACCTTAGCATGATTCAGGTCTGTTGTTACAATGATAGCAAGATGTACGGTGAACTGATAAGAGATTAAAAGGCAGTGAGTACGACCGCAAGCATAAAGGTGAACAGAATCTGGAATGGAAAATAGAAGAGTGCAGGAGGAAATTTCAGGCTGGATGTTGATATAACAGTATTTTAGGCACTCCATGTTTTCTATAACTACATCAGTCCAGTGAGCCTGTAACACTTGTTAGCACTAAAACCCCCTTTTTCGTCCCCTGTCAGCTAGCTGCTGTAATGCAGCCTGGTAAAGCTGTAAGTGGTGTTAATCAAAACAGTTAATGGTAACCTCTGTTGCAAGTTGTGAACATACAGGACTTGTTTTGAAGCTAATAAAGACAATTATAGGTGCATTCCTGTGGAACTGTGGAGAGAAAGCTGAAAATGAACTATTATTTGGCAAAAGGTTCTGACCACTCAAGGTCTTCCAAAGGCAGTAAAGGGTTTGAGCATCAATGGGAAACACTACACAGTCTTCCTCTTTGAAACACTTGTGAAAGTAGGACATTGTCAGGATGGTGTTATCTCAGCACTTTCCAACCCTGCCAAAACCCCATCTCCCTCATACTAAATAACAACAAGAAATGATCCTAAAATCACAAATCAATGCACTAGGGAAAAAATCCTCAAAGCAGAGTTCTTAATTCCCAAAGACAGGGCAGATAGAAATCCATCTTCTATTGACACTCTGTGTGCTCTCAATTTTGGTCAATTTTATGCATCAGGATGCTGAGGTGCTACCAAAATGTAGATCAAGAAAATAGCATTAAAAACACAGCAGAGCCAGTTATTTTTGCCGGCAATGCTTGAGGTGTTGGACAGCACTTTGTCTACAGGTTCAGCCTTCTTTCCTGAGTAACGTAGCATACATCTGAAAGAAATGGATCGAGGTATGGACAGAGTTCTCATCTGAGGTTTAGCCACACTCCAAAGAAAATGCTGCCAGGTTAGGGAGAG
>WTXV02025322.1:0-11468 GCA_009823435.2 Nymphicus hollandicus | reverse complement strand
TCCAAGCCCCGTCCAACACTGCCAGGGATGGGGCATCCACACCTTCTCTGGGGATCCTGTGCCAGGACCTCAGCTGTCTCATAGTGAAGAATTTTTTCCTAATGTTTAACCTAAATCTACCCTCTTTCAGCTTAAAGCCATTCCCCTTTGTCCTGTCAATGTTCTCTGTTGGAGCTAGACAGGGAAGGTAATTCTTTCACTCAGCACCAACACAATGAAGGTCAGAAACTTCTTAAAACCATTGAAAGGAGCAGGTGGTAGAAGAGCAGCATGTGTCTCCTGGCTAAAAAAAAGCAGATGGAAGCAGCTGTGTGTGCTGCTAATGGAACTACTCAGAGGAGTAGTAGTCTCAGACATTAGGACACTAGCCTCAGATGTAGACTAGTGTCTCCTTCAAAGAAGATGCACATCAAACTCATGGATAAATATAAGTGTTTAGCTACTCAAACAACCAGCACTCAACCCCGAGGGACTATGAATCATTAAGTCTTTGCAACACAAGGCATAACAGCATTGGTGCGTGTTGTACTCAGAACTAGCTGTTAGAGTCTTCACCTGGTTATTTCTCTTCCAGATGACAGTTCTCCATTCAGTGTTAATGGAAGCAGAATGCACAGAAATGGTTTTATGTCACTATAGAGTGTCTTATGAGCACAGATAGTTTGAAACCTTACTTACGTTGCTGGACTTTGCTGCAGCTTCCTTAGAGTGAAGTACAAAGTATTACTGTTATGATAGTAGCAGCAATATCCCCAAGAATCTGGACAAGAATATTAACTGAAATAAGATTAGTAGCTTCTCATTCCCTTTAGTGCTGACATACCTAATCTGAGGCATATCCCATTGTACTAACGTATTGCAGTGTTGGATGGAGGTCTGGTGTTGTCCATGTATCTCCCTTATATGTGAGTGCCATGATGTGGAGCAGACAGAAGGGGTGAAATAATCATGTGATTTTCCTGAGCAGTAGCAGGCTTTGGGTCTGGTAGGTACTTGTGTTCTCTGCTCTTCTCAGGTGCCCCTCTCCAAGAATCTTCCCTTACCACTGTTTAAACAGGCAAGGAATAATACCAGGGGAAAAAAACCCCAACATAATAAAAGTTAGGCTACTTCTTTATTGATGTTGTGGGGAACATTTTTATGCAAAGACTTAACATTTGTTTCACAAAGAGATATTTACCTTTAAACACAGGCAGTTAACAAACAAGCTGGAGTAGGTCACTGGATTGTATCAAGCCTGGTGATGCATTGACATTTGGTGTCAGGACTCCATTAATCAAAAATATTTTGGAGGAAATTCTTCCTGGTTCATTCATCCACAAATAATTTTCACTGGGAGCAGTGGGTCTAAGCCTCTTTGGCAGACTGAAAGCAAGGAGCATGATGAACAGCTTGCCTGGCTCCTGAGTGACCAGACACCCACTGCTTACCAGGGCTCTCATTCTTTTCTGCAGGCATGCAGGTAGTCTGTTGTGCCTGGAGGGAGCTCACAGTAGATATTTGTGAATGATAAAATAAAAAGGGGCTGAGGGCCCAGGGACTCAACAGAGGATCTTGGGTGAAAGAAAGTGCAGTTGTTAACCTTCCTGTGCCTGATATGTGGTTTGTCAATTATGCAGCAGAAGCTGAGTTGGTTGTATATTGACCTACAAGCATTAAACAACTGGCTGGGAGCCATATCCTGTGAAGACTGTACTGCCCTTTTGATTTGAAAAGCAGCACCACAGTTGTGGTTCCACTTAGGAACCAGAGAAAAAAAGAAAATTTCTTTCACCAGGTGCACTTTGCCTGTTTATTGGGGAAAAAAATAAAAAGGATTTTGCACAGGAGTATCCATAGTTTTTCCAAGGGTTATTAACATGCATAGCCATGCCTGGCTTGACCATGCACTATGCTCCTAGACGGAATGACAAAGCTGGAAAAATGAAGTCAAGGAAATATGAGCTGATTTATTTTTTATGTGTAACAAGTTAAACCTTGATCCAGTGCATCTGTGGAGCAGAAGGATATTTATTCAGTTCCACCATAAAAACCACTGAGAAACACATGAGGTGAGTGTGAATTGTCTCAGCAGAATTCATGTATTCTGCAGCCATATTTAAACACTGGGCTAATTTTTAATGTGGGCTACTTAATTGGATGTCAGAAATTCCACATTTGGAGGTTCAATTTGACCTTTAGTTACATAAAAGAAGCATTTAAGAGTCTCCAGTGAGTGTCAGTGTCTGAATGCAGATGCCTTAGTAGTTGAAAACTCTGCTTCGTTACAATGGTGCATTCCAGGAGGAGAAAGCCCTGATCCTGCAAAAGTTTGATGCAGGCTTCAGCTTGCTGCCACTGACACCAGCTTGCTGGAATTCTCTCATTCCAGGGAATGGTACGCTAGTAAACACAAGCACATGTGGAAGCAGTTGCAGGGTTCAGGTCTAAATTAGCATCAGGGTTTTCTCCCATCTAAATACGTTACACATTTGAGAATATACTTTAATTTCAAGGTGGAGATTTAAAACTATAGGAGGGAGTGCTCAGATAACCAGCTTTCTCAAATGCCAGAGGATTTGTAGAGAAAAACCCAAAATTAATTGCAGGGAGACTTTTGGTAAAGTGGTGGTGCTTGTTAAAGCTCTTGTGGCCAGATGAGAACTTTGATATCAGCACAGGGTCATTTTTAATCCAGCCAGCCTGAAACCTGACAAGATCACCTGTAGCTTACAGCATCCACCCAGGAAAAGAAGCAGGGGATATAGACTGGTATTCTTGCTCATAACTATTGGAGAAGTCAGTAATCCCTAGTGAAACATCCTAAAGGAACACTTCTGGAACAAGGAAGTCTTAAAGCATCTGAAGCTCTTGCTAAAGGAACCTTTGTCTGCACCCCAAGACTTGGAGAGACTTGCAGCTCCTGCCACCTCCAGCAGTACATTGCAAACCAGGGTTAAAGCCAAATGGAGCAGATAGATACACTGCTCCAGTAAATAGGCTTGTACAGGCTGTGGCTCACATCAGCTGCCTTTGCGCACAGGCTGTGATTCCCTTTCTGTAGTTTAATCCATAGTCTTATTACAACACCAGGAAAATAACTTATAAAGGAAGTGGTTTGCTGGCTAGTTTTTCAATGCTGTGAGCTGCTTACAAGGTTTAGGAATGATGTGAGAATCTCCAGACTTAGCTTTGGTCTCTGAAATTGCTATATGTGCAGATCCCTGTTTACTGTGATCCTACGCTGCAACATGCTAAATGATGTTCTTCTTCCCATATTGATTTGGTCAAATAAATTAAAGTAAAAAATGTAGTTTTAAGGTTAAGAATGTCATCAGTAAAAGGCAATGCTCACTGAAGTGTGTTCCTCACTTGCCAGCTACTACTTGGCAGGAATGAACAGGCAAGGTCATTAGTTTGGTACTTCATGGAGAAGGATGCAGTATACTTCATACAAGCTGCAAAACCTAGGGGTTTGCCAGACTGCCAGCATAGAGTCATTTTGTTTGCTGAGCCACAGGGGATGGTAAAGATCTTTAGGTAATTACCCTACTTTAAACAAGTGTTCACACTGTGTCTGGCTTGCAGTTCACACAAGGCAGATGTCCATGAGAAAACAGAACTAGGTGTTAGCCAGCATTGAGTGGGCGTATTTAACTTGAATTACATCCACAATACTTGGTAGTGCAACTGTATATGTGTAAAATAGTTTGAATTGGCTGATCAAAAGTGTATAAAGTACTCTAGCAAATGGAATTCCCCAGGAGAATTATGTTTGTCTTTAGAAGTAATTCTTATTGTATCTGTTTTAAAACAGAAAACATTCACAGATAAAGAAATAGTAGTTCTTTCCAGGCAGAAAAAAAATATTGCATAATACATAATGTGTGCGTTGGATAATTGTAGTGATTTGATCGTAAGATATAGAATATACAGGGGGGTGATCCAAAATCTTGTTATTTCTGGTGGTTCTTATATCACAAGTTGATCCTTGCAATAGCATGACCAAGGCTTCAAAATTTTAAAGACAGTTCTTTCCCCTTTTCCCTTTCCCTTCCCTTTCCCCTTTCCCTTTGCATTTTACTTCCATTTTCCCTTCCCTTTTCCCTTTCCTTTTTACTTCCCCTTTCCTTTTTTTCTCTTTACAAAAAGCCCACCTAGCATCAAGAATAAGTAGCAAACCTCAGGAGTGTGGCAATCCTCTTGTCACACTGAATTTCCTGCACTTTTTTCCTCCAACAGCTGATGGCCCTGGTGAGAGAGTGAGTCTGTGTACAAATGTTTGTGGTTCAGAGCCCAGTTTTCCAAAGAGAAGTCCAGAATACACAATACGTCACCTGTTTGTACTCCAGCTCCATGAGGCAACCAAGACAGAATTATACAGCGTTTCCAGATCAGCTCTCCCAGGGGGCTTCAAAGCTGAGGTTTGGTCTCTGCAACACACAAAAATGTTTCCCCACATGAATTAAAATATTACTTCTTGGCTGTACAGCATGCTACAGGCTTTATCCACTGGTGTTACACTTTGATACTGTTTTAACCATTCCCAAACTAAGGTGGGGAGCTGGGGTTTGCCAGCGTAGTATTAGTCTGTCTTTGGCTAAGGAAGTATTTGCATTTCTTGCTATTACTGCTAAGCAGATTATTCACTGTTTATGTGAAGAAAATTTATCATGTCTTGCAAGGTTGTAGTATACCTGATGAGAGACAGAGGGGATTTTGCCAAGTGAGGTTCCTCTACCTCCAGTTTGACCTGTTTATATGACTGACTTCAAGAGCAGCAGAAATCAGACCCAGTGTGGATGTTTTTATTTGATGTTATATGAATTTAGACCCCAAGTGAATACCTGGGCATGGCAAAAGAAGGATTGCTATTGTCTTCAGTATCTTTGGAGGATATCCAGTGAATAGTACCAACAAAAGCTACTAAAATTAGGACTGATGCTGGCATGTAGCTCTTCCTCTGTGCCTTTCTCCTAGACTTCCAGTCTGTGAAGGGAAAACATAACCTGTGAGTATGAACAAGTTTATGATGCTGCACAGATTCTCTGCGCTGACAGTCAGCAGGAGAACCAGGCAGTGTCAGATGTCCCATTGGGCATGTTTTTACCGCCCCGTGGTCATCCATATTGGGGCATCTGTTGGCCCCTTTCCCACCTGTGCTCCCTTTGCCCTGCTCTGAAGACGTATATGACATGTGGGCCAGGTGCTAGCTTCCAAGACATGGAGTAAGTCCATGAAAATTAGACTTGAACAATTCTCCTCTTGTGTTAGATTTCTGAATACAAACATGGAGCACAGAGCATCAGAAATGACAAAGCTGTCAATAGATAGCTCAGGTTGTTCTTACAGTTTTTAGGCACGTATCACGTATTTCCATTGATGATTAGTACAATTTTAGTTTTTACAACTATTTCGAGTTCTTCAGTTATAAAAGGTCTTTGGCCAGGGGACCTTTCAGCTCTTAAGTGATATTTATATGAGAGACAAGCTGTGGTCATGTTGTCAAACACATTGTGGTCATATTTTCAGTCAGGAATTAGGGCAAGAATAAGACCATTCTTCTTCCCCTCTCTAGTCAGAAATGTTGGTCAGAGGCATATTTCTGGTAGTGTTTCATGTTTGCTCATATTGGTGTGGACAATGGACAATGTCAATCATGCTGCTGTGTCAGTAGAGCAGAAAGACTAGACAAGGAGGCGATTGATGTGCGTGCTTAGACTCAAGGGAGTATATATGTGCAAATAAATGGAGAAGGCAGGCTACTTGGAGCCCCTGAGTGTTCCCTTTGTACATCAGATTGTGATTTTTGGCTTTTGAAGGCGAGTAGGTGGGCAAAATAAAGCAAAATTGAGATTTTTCACTAGCCAGCTCCAAGCTCGCCTTTCCCAAGAAAATATCCTTAAGTGCAAAAGGAAACCCAATCATATACAAGTGCATGTTGGGTTTCAAGGGATGGAAATGTTGTGTGAGAGTCAGAGTGCATGTTTGCTTTCTTGGGGTGTTTTTTTTCCCCTGCTCTTGAAGAGGAAAATGGAATTTAGAGTGGGGAAAATAGGGAAAAGAGCAAGCTGGCAGAATTGATAAAGCAAAACATATTGACACTGACCTTACAATAATATGCATTTAACTGCCAATAAAGGGAATGCTGAATAAATATGGAGCTCTTCCCAAGTGCTGCAGGCCAGATTTATTTTGGGTTTGCACTTTTTTTCCCTGCCCTCAGTGTTTTTTGCTAATTATAGGCTGTGGCACCAGGAATATTTGATTTTGTTGAAAGGATATGAGGTTTTCTGGGTGGTGGGATGAAGTAGCCAGGCGTAGTACAGAGGTGAAGTGTCCTGAAGTAAAGGTTTTAAAGCATTCCCTGTCCATCTAAGCAAGCAGCTTGTGTATTGGGACTTATATATAGCTTTACCACTGGGGCCAGCGTTAGGGTGTTCTCTGCATATACCCTTACAGCTTCAGTGCTATAATTCCATAGTTCAGCAAGGTGGATTCAGTTACACCAGGATAAATGTTCTTATTACGACTTTGTTTTGCTAATACATCTTTACCAATTATAAAACCTAAAAGCAGAACGTTGTTATAAAAAATCACAGAAAAGCTGTGGAGTCTGCACCTGTGTGAATCTCTGTTAAACATCCTTGTTCCTGTTCTTGTGCATTGTGGTCACATGTGTCTGCTTATGGAGGCATTTACTGTGACCCTCAAGGAGTCTGCTGGTGCAACTGGGGGGCAGTCAGCTCTTCTGTCAGCCTTGTTGGGAGCTTCAGATATTTGTCAGAGTAGAAAATGAAAACTGGGACACTAGTGAGCTTCCAGCAGATGTTTAAGCCATATGGAGCCCTAGGCAGCTGGTCTGCTTTCACAATCTTTGCATGATTTTTAAGTCTGAGACAGACACTGGATGCTCTGGGAACATGCACTGGCCCTTCTTCTCCTTACCTTCACCTGGGATATGAACTGGAAGTCTTCCTGAAAGGATTGCCCATAGCAAAAGAAGTCAGTCTTAATTCACTTGGCTCATTCAGCTGCAACCAGTTGAATCACTGTGAAGAGACAACTTGAAACTAGTTATGTAGGTATAGATTTCTTGTAATGTGCTGAGAAACAAAGACCAGAATCTTACACCTTTTTATTCTTTTTATAACCTGGAAACCCCTTAAAAGACTTAATTTCAGAGACAAAATCTTATTCTATCAAGGCTGGGGGAAAAAAACCCTATTTATGACTCTTCAGAGCATGCATGGAGATAATCTATTGGCAGAAGCCAAGTTCTCAATCTGATTATTTTAATTCCCATTTTATTTGTGGGGAGGTGGCTGCAAAAGAGTAATGTGCCTTCTCCAGTGAAGATGTGTGCTTTGGGAATGCCTTCAGGAGTCCCATTGCTCACATTAAAGGTTCTGGTGTGTTACTCAGAGCAGCTGCTCTAATTAAACTCATTCATTCAGGATACAAATGAATAAGCCTTTAATCTCATCAGTTGATCAGTGACAGGTCTGCAAGTTCAGTGAAGGTATCACCAGCTGAGGAAAGCTGTGTTTGCTGCTGCTGACAGAGTCAAAACAAAATGGAGAGGTTTTCTTTATTGCCATGGAAATGGTCTCCAAAATGTGCAGTGGATCCTATCCCTGATTCATTTTGTGTCTCATCTGCCATATATGTGAAGAAAATGTTATAGGTCGCAGGTAGCTTATCAATAGCCTGTACCAGTTTCAGCTGGGTTTTGGGGGACAGGGTTTACATCAGCTCAGGAGAGGGCTTGTGGCACGTAGCAATCACAGTACTCTGAGTGTCAGCGGTGCTGACACAAGGCATGTATTTTTTAAGTCCTTCTATGGACTTGCCATGTAGTTCTTGCAAGCTTCAGTACCACGAGAGCTGCAGAGCAATTCTGACAGAGAAACTCCTGCTGAAATACTTGCTGGCAGAAAACACTAATATTGTAGAACTAATGAAGTTTCTGTTACAACTATGTATGTATAGATAATGATCTGCTGATGGTGACTGATAATCTATGGTTATAAAGGTAACTGAACAAGCTGAGCTGTGATTCCTGTAGTCCAGGAATTCTTCTGTGGTCATAAGATAGGTATCACCAGAGAATATCTTAGGTGGTAGATGTTGTCTGCCCTTCTTGCTGACTACAAAAGGGATAGGATGCTCTAAAGTTAAGCATCTCCTTGAAGTTTGTAACTGTAGAGAGCATGAACCTGGAACTAGGGATTTCTTTTTTCTCTCTCCTTCTTTTTCCCCTTTTTAACATAAAAAAGGTGTATAAAATTTAGAAAGTATTTTTACAAATAGCAGCCAAATTATAACAGCATTTTCTTCTTTCTCCTCCTACTGTGAAGAATAACAATTTCTTTTTCTTTGTAAACTGGATATGAAGCTGAAACAAACATTAAGTTTAGAGTAGCTATGATTAGAACATGTAAGAACCAAAGTCACACTGGTCTTTGAGATTCAGGTTTGGAAGAAAAGGTGATGACGCTAGTCACAGACTTGGCATTTCAGACTCCGCGCTGAGGTCTTTTAGGGTCATGTCTGCTCAGATGATCTTCAACTAGCATGTTAACAGCAGTGGTATTTGTGTTTTCGACCGATTCCACCGAATCAACCAATTCTACCTTTGGTCTGTGTCTCTCTACCTGCATGCTCAGGAAAAGATAGCCCTGTATCTCTTCAGATCTGGTAAGTTTTCTGTGGGATGGGAAAAACCAAAAGCCTTGAGCTGAAAGCTCCAACCTAGCATGAATCTACAAAACCAAATAAATGCTCTGTCTATCTGTATCTTGATACCTCTGAAGAATGGCAAAAGTGTGGAATATCTTAGATAGAGCAATCCAGCAAGTCTGTTGTGTCTAGCTAGGTTTTTATATGATGGGCCAGCTTCATGGTTTCTTGGGGCCTTTTCAGTTAAAAGTTAAGGCTGCTGTTTAAAACAAAACCAAAAAGCAGATTCTAATCTGTTGACACAAAGTAGATTATTGTGCCAACAATAATCTTACGTTGACAGATTTGTCAACATAAAGGCTGTCAAAACAGTAGGCCTGGAAATAGATGTTTTTGGGTGGTCTGACTCCTGAACATTTGTTACCTGTTACTGAAGAACACTGTATAAAGGTGAGTGTCCACAAAAATGAAGTACTGGAGCTTGCCTTTCCTTGCATGAAAGTACGCTTGTTTATACATTTTTTACCTTGTCTACATAGTTAATAGTATTTCCCATATGTCATGCTTAATGGTTTGAGCTCCTGGAAGTCCTCTGAAACCTAGTCCTCAAGTTCAAAGTTAAAGGGCTAAAGCAGAGCTGGTACATTGTTGTTACTGTTATGCCAGCACTGAAGAAAGCTATAATCTCTTTTATAGCTGAAAACTACACTTTGCATGCTTACAAAGACTACACATGGGTCCTGCCAAAGAAATGGGAGAATACTTTTGGGAAGCACTTTAAAATTCTAGCAGTGGAGTAGTGGTACGTTTTTCAGGGTTTGAATTAGAACTGTTTTCTTGCTATTCACACCCACCTTTCCATACTATGTACTTAATAGAATTTAGGTATTGAACCAGTTTATAGGTTTTAGAACTTCAGTAATCATGAAAAATGGGAAGTGTTAGATATGTTTTTGTCAAATACATATGTCTGTACTGAAAAATCCTGCCAATGTTGTATTTATGTATATAGATAAATACAATACAATGTGTTTGCATTGCTGTTGATGCATGCAGGGACTTTTGGGACCTTATTTGTTACCCTAGTAATGGGTATACAGACCAGCTTCTGAGAGTCAAGTATGAAAATGTAATTGTAGTAGCATAATTAGGGTTTACTATCACTTCACTCCACATAAATAAGACATAGTGGAAGAAGCTATAGATATATGGATATATAACATATAGATATGTTATCTGTGTATTTTATACAGAAACATAATCTTGCCAAAGCTAAACCATCTAAAGTGTTGGAAGTGATCTAAACTAGGAATGAACAGGGATAAGCTTTCCAAAACATTCTACTGAAGATTTTCTGACATCAATTGTCATGACAATAGGTGGCACCCTTATGCCAATAAATATCATCTTGTTTAACTTAACCAGGCTTCCTTGGACTTATCTCCTGGAATTCCTTTAACCAAAATTACTGGAGTTAAAAGCAAAAGCAAGTCATCAAAGCAGAATATTCATTAGGGAAATGGGGGGCATGCCTGGAAAACGGAAAATACAAACTCCATTCTGACTGTTGAGTTTAACACATGACAGAACTACCCAGTACTGCTCTGTTGAGGAATTAGGGAATTTTGAGTATGAACAAGTGTTGAGCAATGCACACAAACTGTGAGTATGCTTTATGAGTGAGGATTTTGACTCCTTTGGGGTTACTTTAAAGTGCAAGAGAAACAAGATGTGTCCTGGTGTATTTGCTCTGTTACACAAACACTCTGGTGCATGGGATATTCAGATGATCTGAAACTCACACCTATGCAAAATCAGGAAGGGAATCTTATTAAAATGGACTTCTCTCAGAAGAGTTTTTGTCACTTTTACTTCCAATATGAGCCAAAACCTGGAAAAAATGTTAACTAAATCTTGTGAAGCCACAAGCATTTTGGCTTGCGGTTTGGGTGAATGTTCACATCACTTCTTCCTGTACCCTGAACAGACCTTACTCACTGCTCCTCTGCTGGTTTTGAAAGGAGATTAGGAAGAGGGCAAAGAGAGAACTTAGACATTGCCTAAGTACATTGTAGAATGACAAAAGGACACCATATATCAGGCAGTGGGAAAAGACATCTGCTCTCATTGTATATCGATCTTGCTGATATAATTGGGTATAAGAAGTGAAGTTTTGTGAAGCATAAATTTTATGCATTTTTTTATTTTTATGAAAGTAAATTTTAAATATCTGATGTAATTCTGGGGACATAAATTGTCTTAGGCCTGCAGATGGCCCATAAAATTTGCAAGGCCTCGACCATTTCTAAGCTGGAATTGGATCAGAAGAAGCTTCAGGATTCATTAAACTTTGCTAGTCTTGGCAATGGCTCTGTTACTCTTTTGCTGGCATTTTGTTTCATCCTTACATTGCAAAAGTAACATCTTACAGTGGTAATGCAAAACTGAAGGGGAAAAGAATTTTGGAAGAATTGTTGGAGCAAATGAGGTTCCATTCTAATTTATGAGACTTAACACAGCTGTTCTCTGAAAATTGTTCTGAAGTAGCTATGATGTTGTAGGGGAGATTAAAATTTCCTGTGCTTCATGAAAATGTTATTTATTTGGATCTCTCTTCATTTCCCTTTCATCATCTCATGCTGGTTTTTGTAATGTTTTTTTGCAAGCAGTGTAATACCTGGACAAATTGTATTCATTAGGATGGATGCTGTCTCCAGGCTTTGGTGCCAAAATGGAATTGTTGATTTCTGCTTAGCATTTGCTTCTCAGCAGCAACAGGTCTGGTTTTAGACAGGTGCTTACAGAGC
>WTXV02025321.1:0-23814 GCA_009823435.2 Nymphicus hollandicus | reverse complement strand
GGGTATTAAGTTCATACTCAAGACTTTAGTATATTGTCATAAAAAACATCTGAAAACAGGAAAATGACAATTCTATTTGTGTATTATTACAGCAATTTGAAAATTTTATTAAATACCGAAATGCTTCATTTAGTCATTTATTCCTTTGCTTCCAGTGTTGCTTAAAGCACTATGTAAGTACAAATAGATCATACTAAAAGCATATCCATCCTATTCTGGGGTTTCGACTAGGATTATATACTGATGTCTTGCAGAACAGAGATGAATCTATGATCCCACATGACCATTTATTTGCTGATGCTGCAAGATGTCTTGCCTCCAGGATTGGTTTCCATGTACATGTTCACCAAAGGTCTACATCTTATGAATATACATTGTTATATCTTGTTGTTAAGTGGCAGTGCTGTCATGTGAGAAGTCAAGTAGTATACTTTAATTTGCCAGTACCAGAAGTTGTGGGAGCAGCAGAAGCTGTGGCTTGACTGCCTACATACAAAGGGTCCAAACAAGCCACTTTGGCTGCAAAGAATGAGTGGATACAGTGAAGGACTGCAAACAGGTTGGAAAACTCCAGCTCCTGGAAGTGAAAACAAAAAGATTAAACATGAAAAAAAAAAAAAAAAGAACACCGCACACACATACACCCAGGAATGAACCAGTATTCAAATAGCAATGATTTTAATAGTGCCTGACATTCTCCATTATAGGGGCTTGGACACTGAGCTATCCCCATTCAGTAAGTAATTGTTTGGAGGTTAAGATGGACAAATTTCTAAGTACTTTAAGTGCTTCCATAGAGAGATGAGATTCTACCAGCTACAGGAGAAGGAAAGTGACGCTATGTATTTGTTTTCCCTCAGGTTAATGCAAATCTGGCACTTTTGCACGTTAATTTAGATAAAAATTGGACTGCACCATAAATCTACACATCTCTGGATTGCTACTGTATACACAATGTACCCACAAAGATCAATAATATCGAGTTCCACATCACGTCATCACGTCACTTCACACTGGTAGGTATTATCTTACCTATGCTGATTCTTTAACCAAGAAAAAAATCTACACCCTTCCCCCCAAAAAAAGACAAGTTTTCAAAACATGCTGCAATCACATAGTGTTATTCATCTACAGTGATCTGCTTTCACTGCAAAGTAACCCTCTCAACAGTAACCTGTAACTGGACTGAAAAAAGGAACAGACTCCACGTTTAAAATTTATTAGCAATATTAGACAATTCCTTCTTTTTCTACTTTAATTTACATCTCTAAAGCTTCAAAGCATGTGATTAGACTAGGTGGGACCCTTTTAGACACCATTACAGAGGACATACGTAAAACATATTTTTTTTACATATATATATTTGCTCCCTTGTGTTTAATCGACTTTACTTGATTAGTCTTTTTTAGGTTATCTTCACTATGTGCTTTTTGGAGTTGGCATTTAACCAATAAATATCTGTTTTACTTGAAAGCAAATACTGAGGTATTCAAATTCATTTAAGTGTAGGGTTGGTAGTGCAGAGTTGCCATCTTTCTGCTTTGATTCACTGCCTATACATATTCCTTCATTGTAATATGAAGACAGTAATAGATATCTATGGTATATTCTGTTTGTATTCTGTTTGTCTTTCTGTCCAGCACTGCTATTTCCAGGCGATGTAGAGCTGAGGGTTTTACTTTTTTATTTAAAGAATATTGATAATGTTGTAAATTCAACAAAAAATAGCTAAATCTCTCAAAATGACATTAACCTGCAATTTTCTGCCTCTTGAGATTCCCTGGGAGACATTGCTTCATGTAATTAATGGAGATGTTCACAAACCCTTCATATGCAAGGGAGAACAACTGCCTGAAAGCAGACAGCTGCAGGTGCAGAGTGTCCAGTGATGTACTGAATGGGTAGAGCTTTGTTCATCTCTCTTGCAACATGAGCAGATGCCCTTCAGACATACTCAGAAATGAAGTTTCCATGAGCTTCTTTATAAACTTCTTCTTTAAACATCCCATGAGCTTCTTTAAAATCCCTTTATTACCAATCATCAATAAAGAAGATAAAGTTTATGCCAAGTTTCACAAACCTGCCATCTGTGTCCATTAAAAAAAAAAACTGTTTAGAGACATTCTTATTTTCAAACACTGGAGAAAGGGCAATTTTATCACTACGCCAAAGTTTTTTTAGTTCCTTAAATTTCAAAATAAGAAAATTTATCATAAATAGGAAAATAGTGGAAATTTAAAATGAAGAAACAAGGAATTATGGAAGCTATTTCAGAATAAGAACTATCAGTCATTCATTAAAATAAAATTACTTTTCAGTTAACAGCTTTTTATTAATATTACCCTTCTTTATAAAAATAAAAATGAAGCTAGATAGGAGAATAAATATTTAGTGGAACAGTGAAATATTCATAGTATCGATTCAATGTGTTACGGGTAGAAAGACTACATTTCCTCCAATGTCTCAACAGGACAAGCCTATTAAATATTACAGTTTGAGAACTGTTTAAGTCAATTAGGTAACCCTATTAGCTGTAAGTTCTTACTATAATAATTATACCTATTGGACACTGAATTTTCACAGTGCATTAGAACAATAATTACCAACAGTTATCACAGGTGTTTCTGCAGCAGCAACACATTGGGAAGATGCATTGCTCAACAGACCTTCAAGAAAAACAAGTGAGGCAACAGAACAGCCTCTGAAGGTCCCACTGGATTACTGTTAGTAACACAGTGCAGAAATTACTTTGACTGCAAAGATGAACTCTGAGAAATCATCAAATAATGAATTACTATTTGCCCTGAAACATTATTCCTATTTCATTGTAGGCATGCATATTTAACTGGAAATTCAAGCAATGTGAAGCACAGTAGGCTCACTGGCATGTGGTGAGCACATACAGGACTGATTAATGTCTGTGGCTCAATTCACAGGAGCCTGATCGATGGGAACACGACTTTTCTGGCAGATTAGCCTAATCACAAGAAAGCTTAATGTACAGGTAAGACTTCATGTAGAGCTGCTGACAGATGAAACATTCCCTCACCTCTGCTGGAACTTGCACTTTTAGCTGCCCATGGGTCTACACTACGGCCAGCAGATGGAGGGGAACCCACAAGCTTTTGTGCATGCTTAACCACTCCTGGTTGTTTCTGTATATACTTTGTCATCTGTTTATCCTCTTGTATGAATACACTTTTTTCTAGGCAGGATTCTGTGTATTGCACACCAGCTTCAGATGAGGTTTCCAATGACACCAAGCTGTGTGACACACTGGAGGGAAGAGATGCCATCAAGAGGGGCCTTGCCAGGCTTGGGCCAGTGCAAACCTCATGAAGTTCAGCAAGGCCAAGTGCAAGGTCAAGCACAGGCTGGGTGGAGAATGGATTGAGAGCATCTCTGAAGAGAAGGACTTGGGGTATTGGTTGACGAAAAGCTTGACATGAGTCAGCAGTGTGCATTTGCAGCCCAGAAGGCCAACTGTATGCTGGGCTGCATCAAAAGGAGCAAGGTCAGCAGGTTGAGGGAGGTGATTCTCCCTCTCTACTCTGCCCTCTTGAGACCCCACCTGGAGTACTGTGAACAATACAAGAGGGACCTGAAAATGGGAAAACTAAAAACTGAATCACACAAACCTACACAGGTCAGAAATCTGAACTCAGAATGCAGTCACTGCAATTGAGAAATCCCTTTGTAAAAATCCTAAGGAGGTGCACTTAAAACCCATTTAAAGATGATATTCTAAACTTGAAGCATGTTAAAAATAAGCTACTCAATACCATTTGAGTAAGTAGTTCTATACATTGGATCACTTTCAGAAAAGTAGATGAACTTCTGTGCACATCTTGTTATACTTTCTAATCTGTCAGTCTTCAACCTTAATTCTTCATGTGGCTGCACTGGCTGCAAGACCTTACTTATAAATGATTATCACAATACCTTTTTATGTCCATACCTAACATAAATGGTCCACAAAAGGGTGATATTTGCTCATTAAAACATTGATGTCTATATGCTAGCTAATGTTAGACAATGCAGGAACTGAACTGATGTGCTGTAATTGTGCAGGACTTGGGGAAATATGCTTTCACCAGAAGACATTCATACATGAAAGTAATCACCTAGGGTAATGACTTCTAACTCATGCAACAAAACTTTCAATTAAATTAAAATTGTATTTTAGAGAATATACTTGAAATAACCAGAAATGTCAGTCTGGAAAATGGTGCAAGCATCCATTAAGACACCTCGCAACAGCTGAAAGTGGGCATTTCCTTCACAACAGCAGTAACTTAGGCTATTTGTCTTATTTTAGATTAGACTTCTATACAAGATCATTTCAAGTATGAATCAACTGACATTAATTACTATTAAGGTAGTATTAATTCATTAATAAGTATTAATGATAAAACCTTGAAGTTACACTTCTTCCTTTGCTAATACTTTATTTCTGCCCTCTTCAATTCTCCATATTCATATAGGCAAAGAAAATTGACTGGATCTTCATCTTGATGTGCTGATTTTTTAATCCATTTCAGTTTTGTAACACTCAGCTTAGGAGTTCAGCTAAGTTGTGAACAAGAGCTAACCTGATGCAGGACAACTGTGTGACCTTGCCTGAGTTTTCCTGACAAAACTGTTGAGCTGTGAAAAAGTCCTGCAAGTTCAGAAAGGTGAAAACAGAGACCAAAGTATAGCTCTTGAGTTATACATCTGTTTTACAAGGCACAGCAACTCCTAGTTCACAGAAATTACTCATTGGTGTGTTTACTTAGAAAAGTCAAATGGAAATTGCATGTAATAAGAAAAACAGCACTGATACTGATTGTATATACATGACATATTCCTATGTTTGGAAGCATATATATATATATAATGAAACAGCATCTCTCATAGATTTAAAATACTCTTCATATTTGCCAGAAAAATATAAAGCAGTTTCTATTGCAGTGATCCAATACTTAGCCAGGTGAAACTGGACAGCAAAGGATGCTGAGTTTATTACAGTTTTGAGATTGTGTTAGCATCTGGAAGCTGCTGTGATATGGGAAAGATATTAATGGATCATTAAACTGTAGCTAAACAAATAGGGAAATAGGTAACTAGATAGGAAGATGCCTAAGTGAATCCCTTTGTGTCTTATAAATAAGGACAAAGCTTTGCCCTTCTGTGCTTGTTTTTTTCAACCCAATCCCAACAGCTCAGTAAGAACAAAGGAGAGAGACATGTAGGTTCCGCATTCTGCCAAACCAACAGCTCTATTTTGTAGCTCTTAGAAAAATTCTGTCTGACTGTGCAAACTTGTGCAATATTTCCTGCTGAGTGACAGCTGGGAAATAACCTACAGATTGGAATGTCTAAGGGGTATAGGTGATTAATGTTGCCCCTAAGTGGTTTTCTTCTCAGAAACCACATAGACTTTGACTAGAGACATTTAAAGTTAGGTCTTTGCATCCAGGCACCCTGCCATGGACCTACTAATGTGACCTATGGTAATTACTGTTCAGACTTTTCAGACTGGAATTGCTTAAATCTACAAGGAGACACTACTTTTACACTATACTATATATCTTTATAGTAATGCAGTATTGTTTACAGAGAAGCCAAACAAAAGCAGCAGTACAAAGTCTCTATTAAAAAAAAAGCAGTATTTTTAACAGCAACTGACAGAATAATGCAAACGTTTAAATATCTTAAATTATTTTCAAGTGGAAAAGAAGTATGCGTGGTTAAACTGTAACCAAATTCATGCACATGCTGTGTGTCTCAGAGCATGCCATTTTGAATCTTGCTAAGTCAGGCATGAAACATGCTGTAAAAATGTTGACAGCATTATAAAAAATTTTAGCTAAATTCTGGTGGCAAGTGTGTTTCTCAAAACCAAAAAAGAAGCTGACTGATGAATGGACGTGGTTCTGCATTTGTTCTCATAAAGTGTTTTTCCTATATTCTTCTAAAATTAACAGTGATATCTCTGTATATTCCACCAGAATATGGAGTAGTTGCTGCATAACTATGAAGACAGGAAGGCTAAAATCTAAAATGCTGTTCCATAACTTCTTTTTTTTGTTTGGGTTTGTTTGGTTTTTTTTTGTTTTTTTTTTTTTTCCAAGCAATGTCTACCTACAAATCTAAATGCTTTTCCAGAAAAATAACTTTTGGATCAAAATTCATTATCTAAGCACTCTGACACTCTTAATTCTCTAGATAATAAATAAGTGTTTTAAAGCTAAAGGATATTATCACACGGATACAACACGCCATATCAACACAACTAGGATAGCATGAGATGCACAGCATTGTAAATGAAAGAAGACAGGAAGCATTTGGATTTTGATAACTCATATTCGTACAGGAAAGAATGATGTAGAATTATAGAATTATTTAGTTTGGAAAAGGCCTTTAAAATCATCAAGTCCAACTGTTAACCTAGCATTGCCAAGTCTAAGTGCCACATCTATGTGTGTCTTGAATACCTCTAGGGATGGGGACTCCACCACTTCCCTAGGCAGCCTTTCCCAAAGCTTGACAACTCTTTTGGTGAAGATTTTCTTCCTAATACCCAATCTAAACCTCCCCTGATGTAACTTGAGGTCATTTCCTCTTGCTACTTGGGAAAAGAGATGGCCACCTACCTCACTACAACCTCCTTTCAGGTAGTTTTAGAGAGCAATAAGGTCTCCCCTGAGCCTCCTTTTCTCCAGACTAAACAACCCCAGCTCCCTTGGCTGCTTCTCATCAGACTTGTCCTCCAGGCCCTTCACCAGCTTTGCTGCTCTTCTTTGGGCACTGGACATGCTCCAGCACCTCAGCGTTTGTCTTGCAGTCAGGGGCCCAGAACTGAACACAGTATTCTAGCTGCAGCCTCACCAGGGCCAAGTGCAGGGGGATGATCACTCCACAAGTCCTGCTGGCTACAATATTTCTGATACAAGCCAGGGGGATGATCACTCCACAGGTCCTGCTGGCTACAATATTTCTGATACAAGCCAGGGTGCTATTGGCTTGGCCACCTGGGCGCACTTCTCACATTCAGCCAACTGCAGACCATGACAAAAGCAAAATTGTTTAAAAATACCCCAAACAACAACAGAAAAGGCCATACCACCTCACATTTGCAGGGGCTAACTGAATTATAGCACATTATATACATTAACACATTCTCTCAGTACTATAGCTGAAATTTGGAGCTGGAGGAAAACAGATCTTGGAGGCAAGCCACGAAGGAGTCTCAGATCAGGTATGCATACACCATAACAGGCTCTGCATGGAGTGGGTTAATGCTAAGGATGAAGAGGAAAAAAGAACCTTCTGTTCCAGTGATTTTGTTAAGCTGTATCAGTGTTCCCTGCCATGCCCTGCTTCCACATTACTGTTTGGGAATGCAGAATTGAAGGGCCCTTATATGCTGGGGCAATGACATCTCAGTGGTTTGGTTTCGTTCTCAGCTGTGAGCTCTCATCTCACTATATGCTGATATTCCCTGTGTAACAGAACTGGCAAAAATTATCTTTATGTAAAGAAAATATTACACTGTATTTCCCCTTACAAAAGTGGGTCCCCAGGCCATTCGAAGCACTTAGATGCATTTAACAGGTGATGATAACTGTGTCCATGAATATTCATCGCAACCTTTAACAGATGTTTTACAGAATTCCCATCATCTGGTTCCAAATGTAGCCTGCATACAGTATGCATGAAATCTGGCATTACAAGCATTTCTGCAAATCTGATTAACATTTCCTAATGACTCAAGAGTTCTGCAAATAGTTATACCTCTAACTCCGTAATGCTACTAGAGTCCAAAAAATAGAGGCTAGATTATTCCATCACTTCTGATGCTGAATAGTGCTTTAAATTCAAGAAAGGCTTAAAGAACACTGAAGGGGGGAATCCATAGAATTTTAAACTAACCAAAGTTGAAAAAGTATGACCCAAAAATCTTCACATTCATTTTCTAGCCACATTTATTTGTATTTCTTAGACTATGCAACATACTTCAGATATGAACAAATTGGAATGGATAAAGTGCTCACTATAAATGCAGTAGCACCTTCCAAACACAACATAACCTGACTTTTTTTGATCATAATTGGTATTCTTTGATCACGAAGAAAATGAATGGGAAGTAAAAATTTTTATGTCTAAATTGATCCGTGTGGAAGATTACATTTATAATAAAGAGAAACAACCAGGGAACATGACAACATATTAATAAGAGTGCTAACAAGTTTGTAAAATATTCTGCATTCATAAAGGTAGAAGTGCTACCTTGATAAAGGTAGAAAGATGAAGTTTCTAGAAATAAGCTGTATCAAGTGGGTATAACGATAGGTATGATTAAGGTACCAGGATATCTCTAAGACTTATAAAGTGATTTGCACAAAAGATTTAATTTAAACACACACAAAATGTTGATGAAAACTGTATTTCTTTTTCAAAATCTAGTTTTCATACCTTTTTTTTTTTTTATTTATTTTAGTTTTAAAAATATATCCTAGCTTTACTGGAAGGAAAAAAAAATCAAACAAACCAACAAACAACGAACCTTGTCCCATTCTTGGATTCCTATGAAATTTTTTAGTCCTAAAATCATGTGTTAACAGAAGACACATATTTGAAAAATAACTGAGAGTCTCATCCTTCAGCTGCACTCTGGAGCAGGATGTAAGTTTCTAATTATTTGCTTAAGAAAAAATCATCCTCATGACATTAGGTTATGTTTGCTTATTAGAAATAGAAATTTCTCTTCTGAAGGGAATTGGAAGTAAGAAAATATTTATCTCTGAGATGTTGCAGAACATGAAGCCCACCACGTTTTATTGCTGTTGAGTTAGTGGGAGCTTTTACATACCCTTATTGTATTGAGTACAACATTCAAAAACAAGTAAATTGCTGTTAGGTAGAAAATAATTAATACCAAACATAAAGAGACATATTGGAAGGAAAAATCGCTGCTTAAAGCAGCTATTTGCATTTAAACTCATGACTGCCTCTGACACAATGACTTTTTTCTTTACATACTTTATTATGCTGTACATATTTAGTCCTTTTTGCCAGCAATTTATTTACTAATTTCCTTTTGGCTCATGGAACCATATAGTTACCACATTCATTCAGCAATTTTCTCTCTGACATGATCAGGAAAAATGGTATAGCAGATGCTTCAAAAGCAAGGCTTAAAAATGGCCAAGAAACTAGTCTTTAGGTTGACATAAAAATTAGGATCCTAGTCCAAAAGACCTTTGATCCAGACTCTAAGGCAGTTCCAGTTTTCAAAGAACCTGGGAGATCACTTTTCCTCACACACACTAGGAAAGTAAATGCCCTATTCTCAAAAGACATAAATTGAACTAAGCCTCTCAGGGTTACTGTTTTCATGAATTAGCTCTTGCAACAAAAGCACAACTGAAAATAAAACTTTACTGACTTTCAATTAGACACAGACATAAAGCTTCAGTCTTGTAAGGGAGTATGTGTTTAATCCACACTTTTTTTTCTCCTGAGAAATAAAAACAGATTTTAGTCCTTTGCTGGGTTTTGTCCCTAGGTTGACTTAAGGATATATTTTGCACCATTTCTTCATGATAAAAGTACAGGGTGAAAAATAGGGTCAAACTCTCAGCCAGCTTTGTCAAATTGATAAAGAGGAGAGTCGGTAAATGTGCCTAAATGCATACATAGCAAGTTCTGGGTTTTATAATTTTTTAATGTAATTACACCTGTCAAAAGATTTTAAACTAGCAAAAATCCAAGCAATTGATTCGGCTTTCTTTTCTTGGAATTTCTTTGGTCTTCTTTGCATTCACTGACTTTGCTTTGATTTAGTAATTAGTAAACTAAGTAATTTAGTTTAATTTACTACTCCCCTAGATACTTTGATAACTGCTTTTAATGTACAAAACTCACAATACATTGTTTTTACCTTTGCTTCAATTTGTTTAGTATCTTGGTTTTGGAACAAAAATTTGATTTTGCTCTTCCCATCATCTGAAGAACCCTTGAGCTGGGAAAACTTGTACCTCCAAAGTACAGCCTAAGGGGAAAAAAAAGAAACATAAAAAAACCATACACAAGCAATTCAGTGTAGTTATCATTGAAAATTGTATTAGAAATAGCCAATCTCCTTCCAAGGGAGCTTTAACCCTTCTGTGGTACATAATTAAATCAATTTAGTGTCATGTGGTCTGATGTTCCTGAGTACTATATGTACACATATGGATGCACTGTATTTTGTCAGTGTGTGATTCAGATCTGTCAAGACTATATTTTTGAAATTTACTCTGAAATTAACTTTATCTATATTTAATCCTGATTAAACAAAAAAGAGAGGGTTAGTAAATTCATTGTCATGCCAAACTCCAAAGATTTTTTCCCACTGATGATCTGTGGATTCCCCATTCCATCTGAAGTGATAAACTGCCATAGAAGTCCTCTCTTTTTCCTTCCATATTAAAAAATCTAGTTGTTTTAACATATAGGGTATTTCAAATTAAAAACAAATATCCATTTTTAAATTATAAAATGACAAAAGGAAACTCTGTAATGAGAACTCATTTTAAGTTTATTTATGAGAGCTCTAATCAGGAATTCAGGAATGACCAATTCATTAATTCTAAGCATATCAGTGGCATTTCATGTAGTTATATTATGAATTACATTGGGTCTTGCTGAAAAGAAAAACAGATTGCACTACAGAATAAACATGCAATTAATAAAATTTACAGCTGGCTAGAAATGCATCTTTCTTTTTTATATCTAATGTGGGTTTATGTAGAAAAAAAACATTTCAAACTACTTTGCTTAAAAGTGGAAAAGAGCTATTTTTTATTGTCTTTTCAGCCTCATTTAAAGATATCCCCACCCTCCAGATATTTTGAAGCACTAATATTTTTCATTGTGATTTCAGTAGTATTTCACATAGTTATAAGGTCATCTGCACTCACGTGCTGATACTTTGAGGACACATTAATTTCATGTGGATTGGACAACACAGAAACTTAAGACAGGAAGTGCTGTTCCATTTTCTTTTGTCTGAGTGTTTGTAAATTAATTTCTGTCAGTGGCATAGGATGACACTTCCCATCTGTGCCCTTTGTCTGTATCGATAAATTATTTAGTATGTACTTGAACTTAAATGGAATATGAGGGAGGTAAAAGTTTCAAGTATCCTAAATCTGTGCAGGTCCCTTTGGTTCAGAATGTGTTAATCTTTTTAAATTAATGACTGGTAAAAATCCCTAACCTGCACAGAGCTAAATAAAGTTAGCTGTGTTTGTCTTAGTAACTTGAAGAGGAAAAAAAAACATAATCTCAGCATCACTTTTATTCTCTGTGTGTATGTGACAGGTGAGCTCCCGTCTACCATAAACAGAGTTAAGGACATTCTGTTCCACATAAACCAGAGGAATTTGGCAATTTATGTGAAACTGTATCATATTTGTTCAAAAGCTGTCCTCCTGAGACCACCAAGCTATGCTACAGAACATAGAATAGCTTCCCTTATCCCCTAGTGTGTGCAATTCCTTTCATCTCTTTTGATCAATGATGTTTACTTATGTCCTGTAGATAGTGAGTTAAAAAAAAATAACACCAAACCAGTATACCAGTCAGGAGGCCATACTTCCTCCCTACATTGTAAACTCCTTATTTCACAGACCTACGTAGCTCAACAAATCTGGTTGGAAAATCAAAACCATTGCTTTCTGAATGAACAACAAATCTATTTAAGCATGTAATTTCCTACATGATAAATGTAAAGGCCACTGACGGTCTCTTTATCTCAGGAGAACAATCAAAGAAACAAGCTATTATCTTTCTCTGATGATGTATGGGGAGGCCAGGAGAGAGGCACAGTAATAACAAGGACATTTAGATGGCCAGGCAAAATCCCAGGGTACCTGTCATTCCCAATCAGATTAAGTTCAAGTGAAGATCAAGGTTGTACAGAGCTGCAGTACTTTGGCATTTACCATGAAGTTTTGCCACTTGCTTCATTCCCACTCAGAGGAAAGAGAATGACAGTCACACCAAATGACAAGCATGACTCAGGAACACACTTCAGTTTATGCGTAACATCAGTTTGGACAGCCCTACTTAGCAATGGCTCTTGCTTAAGTACATTGCAAAATCAGGTCTGTAGTGTGCAGGAGACAAAATCCTTTTTGAGACTAATCCCAACAAGACAGCACTTCTTCCATCAGGATATAAAAACAAGTTTGGAGAACGGACAGCTCAACAGCATACTTCACACAGACTATTAAACACTCTTTATCTATAGTGTAAGGAATTAAAATGCCATTGACAATGCATGAAATGACTCCCAAATGAAAGAACTGTTTATCTTGAGTGATCTTCAACAAGTTCCACATTTTTTTTCCCAAAGATACCCACATGAAGGAGGGTTCTTTTTGCAAAAATAAAAGTGGGGAAATTTTGTGAGTTATAAGTTATTAAGTCAGGAATACAAAGTATTCCTGGCTACTTCTTTCTGGCTACTTCTTTCCTGGCTACTTCTTTCATTCTAGACAATTTCTTAATAACAGCTCCTTCATCCTTGTTTGAACTGGGAAGAATGCTGGTTCACTCTGATACACTGGATGTGTCTACACCTTGATGTACCACACAACATGAAAAGTCTAGCAACTAGGTTAAACTAGATGTCCAATTGCAGATAGCTAAAATTGGGTGAATTAGTTAGGTATATGCCCAGTAAGATCCTTTTAATTCCTTGTCTCCAACCAAAGAAGCTGAACTGCTCCCCTATGTAGCCAGAACTGCAAAAGATGTACAAGATTATAAAGAGCTCTGTGACTACCAGTCAGATCATTCTCTTAAAGTACACTATCTTGAGGATCCTTGGGTTACTGTGATGAATACACTAAAGCCCCTTAACCAAACCAGCAGTAGTTTGGTACAGGCTCCAAAGGAGATAAATGCCTACACCATAGCCGGTCCAGGAAAGAAGAACTCCTCCAGGAAACCCACAAAAGAGCAGAGTGACAGTGAGCATCGGTACATATGAGCTTGGCACACCAATCATGTGATTAACACATGGATAGCAGGTGGTTTTTTCAAGACTCATTTATCAAGAAACAAAGCTGTCGGTACAGAGAGCCTAATGCATACCTTTCCCATTACATGCAATCTGACATGAACCAACCACTTTATCCCATTAATATGACAACCTAAGTGAGTCTTCTTTGAGCTCGCCCTGCTAGGCAGCATGGCTGCATGGTGGTGATCTCCCCCGAACTGGGATGCCTCTCAAACTTTGAGATTCCTTACCTGAGACTGAGAAATTCTTTCTTTCCCAAGGTAAAGACCCCTCATTTGCAACAGATCCTCACCAAGTTGCTGATAGCATGGTAAATCAATACTAATGAAGTCCATGTAGTTAGTTCCTGTAGACATAAACTATTGGCCAAGTCTGAGACTAGGATTGGACCTAGCTGCACCCTAAGCACCATTCGGAGTTCAGAAAACAAGGGGTTCTACTCTGAATCTTGTGACTCAATAGGAGGGTCTCTGTGTAAATCTTCTAGCTCAATCCTAACTCAATTTTCTTTTGTATGTTTCATCCATGTAATAAGTAATGGAATGAACCTTGCCATTTAACTTTTGTCAAGTCACACTTTTCATAAATTCATATGAAAACCACTTTTGCTAATACTTTTGATGGTAATTCTTTGAGTGACCTTAAACCACTCATTTATGACACTTCTTTTCGTTGCTTCATATGTTCTGGGTAGCTTTTTTTCTTTTCCTTTTCACTACCACAAAATGCATAAGCAATGAACAGAAACCAGACTTATTCTTTTTCAGTAACTATTTTATTCAAAGACTCTCTCAAGTAGAGAAGAGAAGCAAGACCTACCCACCAAAGTACCCAGTTTCACAGAGATGTGTAGCTACAGCACTGACATAAACACGAGAGAGAGTATCACAGTGCTTGCTGTGATGACTGTTCTGAATTCTAATTTTAAAAGCTAATTCTCCTGCACTGGGAATAAGCACCCTTGGGGATACTGATCTATACCACTGTCAAAGCCAAGTGAATGAATTTCTCATGGTTTTGAACATCACAGTTCCTCAGAACCATTTGTTTAATGCTTGCCTCAGAGAGTTAATATAGGCTGATATAATTTTGTACAAATATATCTATGTATAGATTGACTTCTAAACAATATGTACATTTGTAAAACATGTCGGTTTTCTCACAAATTGCCAAAAAAACCCCTAAATGTGTGTGCCATATAAGTTATTCTTAAATCAGTTTTTATGAATTATAAAATATAAGCAGACATTCTTACTGGTTTGAAGATGCAGTGTTACTAAGCTCAACACTCTATAATACATTAACATGGTGCTTTTAGTTAATAAAAGCAGCCTGTTCTCTTCAAGTGCTTTCCTTATTAATCATCAGTAACTGTGCATAACCTGCATCACTGAGAATATTTTACAGGTATCATTTTTTGGAAGCACTAAATTTTTGTTGACCCTAAAGAAGAATTGACACATGGACCAGGGACCAGGTGGTAATTCCTTTTAAAGGACAAATTGCAACCAAAGGCAAAAACTCTGTGGTTGATGCTGGCATCAGCTACTCATGAGAATCCTGAGACACTTCTCAAGTTGAGGCGCACAACTTTATGATGCCTTGATGGAAGACCAATATGAAAACTCAGTATGCATTACTTATTGCCTTTAAAAGGGAACTCTCAATCCATAAGTAGAGACAAAATTTGTGAATAACTTCATGCAGACCTATTTAGAAACTGGGGACCAAGGTAAAATAGCACATGGTGAAAATACCAACAGCTTCACCATCTGGATACATCCAGTGTGATCATGGAAAAACTGACATAGTTAATTCACCTTTTAAGAAATGCACTGTAAGAATACAATTTCACTGAGCAATTACCGTATGTATCATGCATAATATTAAAACAACCAACAAGATACAAATCTTCTTCCCAATTATTATTTGTAGATTGCTTAAACTGCTTTTTACATTTTATACCATTTAATGACATTAACTTCAAAGAATACCAGAATGCAATGCAAACAAATAAACAATGCAGACAAGCTGACAAATTAGATTTAAGACTTCTCTTGAGATGCTATTAAATTACTGCAATCAGAAATCATAAAGAAGTGAAATGCTGTCTTCACTGAAATTAAATGTGGGGTTTTTTTCCTTTGACATATTTGGGACCAAGATTTTCCAGCAATATGTCTTAATGAGAAATATTTTATTTATAACTAATCATCTAGGACTCATTTGTCCTAGTCTTTGTAACCAAATTACTGCCTATTATCTTCTGCTAGTGTTATTTTGCTGTAATTACCCAAGGATGCTCTCTGCCTGCATATTTTTATTTTATAGATGGGACAGAAATGCAATACATAAGTGGCACATGAAAGAAAAGCTATTGACTTCAGCACCTGTAATAATTTGCTGATGTTTCCTATAGTCACACAAATGAAGAAAATTATATTGCTCCTATTCTTAGCACTAGTGGTAAATTTAGAACACATTCTGCCAGGGACCTTAGAAAATATTTTCACATTCATATAATATTTCTGTTTGCTACTCATTCCCATCACTTCATAATCCTGGACTAAACTACATACAATTTTGATGAGATGACATAAAAAAAAAAAATACTTCCTATCTAGAAAATGGTATCAGAAAAGTGGGAATGCATCATAATTTTCTTAATGTAGGGTATGATCAGGAGTATTGGTTAGGGTTTTTGTTTTGTTTTCAGTCACAGAGCTTGATTTACCCTTAACAGAGACTGGATTACCAAACAAACACAGAATAAATCGGGGTGTCTGTATTTTTACTTACCATACTCTAATGAATATGCATAGAAATATGAATGTCTGACTAGTCCATGGCTTGGTGATAGCTATAAAATTTAGCAAAGATATACGAGGTATTTTGCATTATCACTAGGAAAGAAAAAGCTGAATTTTTTCAACATATGAGTCTCCAGCCAGAGCAGAATTAATTTGTGTCCTATGGCTTCACTGATGAACTACATTCAATTTATTATTAAACAGTCTTTCATCATCTATTTTGGATTATGCGTTCTGGACTGATTCTATTCTTGCAAAAAGGAAATTTACAATTAATGAACTTGTGAAATAGTTTTTGCACCACACACTGCAACAGCATTTCACCTGCCAGCGCACATCACCAAATGCAGGTATTCTCTACACTTCCCATTGACATGAATCATACAGATTTTACCACAAAATAGCAAAAGAAGTTTGGCCTTCAACAGGATGCTTGGAAAAAACCTGAAAGAGACTGTCAGGGTTTTATAATGATTAGACAGCTATATCTCAGACCAGCTGTAAATGGTGGAGTAAATAAAGAAACCAACTTTATTAAGAAAGGGATGTCAGAAGTCACTTCTCAATTATTAGTTTTAGCAAATCCCTTTGTTGTCTTTTCCACTGCTTCTTCAAAAAGCTGTAGTTGTACTTTTCCAGCACTGCTGTTTTTTTGTTTCTTTTTTTATTTTTATGATACTTTGACTGACTAAATTATTCTTCTGTTTAGCTTTGAAGGAAAATTTTTATACTAGGTACTTGTAGGTCCTTATTTTCAAGAATAAAAATAACTGGGTCTTTGGGCACCTGGGATATGCCTTAATTTGGTTGTTTGTCTCATACCTAATTGAGAAAGATTACATTCTTGCAAAGCAACACTTTGTCCACACTGGTGGCAGCAGTAGGGAACTGAGTAGGATTAAGATCTTGTCCATGCTCAGTTCTACTGGTGTTACCAATCTCAGGAGAGTGTCTTACTAGAAAAGAATTATGGTCCAAGGCAATTTCCTTTGTCAACTGCTGTGGCTTTATAACTCAAAAGGGAAAGACGGGAGGACACAGAGAATGAAGAACAAAAATGAGACAAAAGAAAAAAAGCAAGAAAGTCAGCCCTAATAAAATAACTGTTCGCGTCTGTTACTAAAGTTACGCCAAATGTTAGAAGCTTACAGTTTATTAGTTTAGTACTGAAGGATGACCTACCAGCATTTTTTTGTTTCTAGCCATAGTAAGTAAGACTGTACGGACTATGCTTAACAGCCTCTATTAAAGTTACAGTGGCTATTTGGTCAGCATTTCAACTTCTAAGCATAGAATAAATATTTGTTCATAAGAGTACATTAATAAATCTCTACCTTGAAGTGAACTTGGTTTCTTTTGGCCTTCTCTATTACTGAGCTTTGGATATCAAGGGTTTTTTACATACTGTTTTATTTCAATATGCTGTATGTGTATTATCTGCACAAACAGACAGACATTAAGGTATGTATCCCTAGAAAACATTAAGTGTGCTCCTAAATAAAGATATATATTATGTTCTGTGTTATTTAGTAACCTTTTGGTATGAAAACCAAATTAAAGGTATTTGCAATACTATTTATTGTTCACAGTATATTCTCTAGGTCTGATTGCCTTTTATGTTGCAGTTCTCTTTAAAGCTATACTTCATTGCTAAAAAAAAAGGGATAACATCTTGCACTGGAGCTTTGGCTTTAGAGAGTGGTACAGAAGAATAAGAGCACAAGTATATGTTACTATTTTTAATGTGAAGGGAGAGAAATTCTTTTGTGTCTGTAATTACATTTGGTAGTTTACATTGTTTAGCTGCATTAATAAATTATTTACTGAGATGTTGTAAGAATTTTATTTAACTAAGCAATCTTAAAAACTGTTTATTCTCCTCTGAGGAAATCAAAACGGTTTTTATAAAGCAACATACCAAATGCTCTAAATGATAAAAAACCTGCTAGCTCTACAAGCTATCAGTCAAAAACTGAGTAAGAGATGGCAGGGGATATGCAGCAGAAACTGCTATGATTTATGCCAGTGCTGTTATAAACCCATCACAGTACAGATTTGTTCTGAAGAACCCTAATACCTTGTGTACTTATATTTATCATAGGTCTGTGCAGACATAGAAATAATGTTTTTATCGAACTATAATGTGTTTGACTTGAAATACAGTTAGCACAGATGACAAATTTTAACCACTAACTTTGACTTAACAACGTCATCTATTATATGAAGATTAAATGACAGTAAACAAGGAAACAAGCCACATAGGGCTGCATGCTTTTTGGACTGGATGCCATAACTTTCATTACCCTCTATAATCTCATTCGTGAACATTGGTAGTGAGTTTAGGTTTCAGAATATTTGTAAAATTTTAACTGCAATTTGTCATGCACTCTGCAAAAAAAAAAAAAAATCTATTAACTTGAAATGTAAGAGGGGAAAAACAATTTATATATTGATTCATTGCTTAAATATTGGAATAGCTGAACAGCTGGTAAAATCAGTTGCAGAACTTGGCTTCACTCCATTTCATTGGTGAATATTCACCACTAAAAATAGTTCAGTCAATTCAGCAGTGATTAAGAAAGAAAACTTAAAATACCATGAGCACATTGTTATGTAAAAAATAGAAACTGCCTGAAGATTTACCGAAGATCCCACTGCATCAAAATATAAGACACGACTTCTTAGGTGTCCTCAGAAACTATTACTTGTGCTTTGGGTTCTGGGAAACATGAGAATGTCATAATTAAATAGTTATAAAAAGTATCCAATTATATTCATTAGATCTGTCCTCCAAGTGCTTGTCCAAGACCACCTTTGAATTCATTAAAAGATTTTGAATCTGCAGTGTTATTCTGTTAGAATTGAGAGACGGACTGAATGAACTATCCAACATTGAACTATGAAGTCTATAGAATATGGCTTTCAGTTAAGCTTTACCCAAAAAAGAGCGGTTGCATTCGGTATGAGTAGTGTCAAAAATAACAGAAGTGAATGTGTATAAGAAAGACATGGACCTGCTAGAGCAAGTCTACAGGAGGGCCATGAAGATGATCAGAGGGATGAGCACCTCTTTGTGAAGACAGGCTGAGAGAGTTGGGCTTGTTCAGCCTGGGGAAGAGCAGCCTCCAGGAATACTTTACTGCACACTTTCAATACTTAAAGAGGGCTCATAAGAAAGATGGAGAGAGACTTTTTAACAAGGCCTGCAGTGACAGGGTAAGGGGTAATGGTTTTAAACTAAAAGAGGGTAGGTTTAAATTGGACCTAAGGAAGAATATTTTTATGATAAGGTTGGTAAGTCGCTGGAACAGGTTTCCCCGAGAAGCTGTGGATGGTCCATCATTGGAAGTGGAAATATAATAGTTTGTACTGAATTTTCAAATACTGATTGTAAAAATTCATACAACTTATAAAAAATTAGATGTGGATTTTTTGTTCATGAACAATGTGATATTTTAAATAGAAGCTTAGTTTTAACACTGAGTTTGTTAACTTGTGTGACTTTTGTACACTTTTAATGCACAAATGTATATCTAAATATTAATAGGATATAGGTAATTTAATTTAAATTTTATTCATATTTTCCTTGTCCTGCAAACTTTTTTCCCTTATTGTTTTCTCAGATCTTTCTTGGAAAAGAGATTTTAAACTTCTGCTTCATATGAACTCCTTCATTAAGCGGAGAAATAATACTATTAGCTTATGTAATTAAACATGTCTAGTTAATGTATCAGTTCATGTGCATATAGGAATACTGAAGAACATGACTAGCATAGGCATAACCTAAACCAGCCACCACCTTAATGAAGATATCTGAATAGATTTTTGGCTAAGAAAATCACAACCTCTAACTTTTTGTAAAACGATGGAGAGTAGGTAATGGTTTTCATATTTAGGTACTCATCAAAATGTGGTAGACACACAGAAGAATCTGTTTTATAAGTAATATTATTCACCAAGATGTTGTTTTCATAATTTTTTCTACAACTAGGAAAGCACAATGACTTATTTGAATTTCAAATTTACCACACCTTGTGCAAACAAGCAGTAAAATGGAACAGGAAAAATTAAAGGGTTCTGATTAATGGAGTAATGTGGTGGGAAAGGTTGACTTAAGGGAAAGGATAGAAGTATATTCTGTAAAGAAAAGGGCTTTTTCAGCAACTGATGGTTGAAGATAAGTGGAACTTAGAAAAAATATTTCACATTCACAGAAACACAGAATCACAGAACTGCAGACTGGTTGAGGCTAGAAGGATCTACCAGGGATGGTCTAGACCCACCTCCTCCTTCTCAAGCAGGGCCACCTAGGGCACATTACTCCAGATTGTGCTCAGATGGTTCTCAAGTATCTCCAAGGAAAGAGACCCACAACCTCTCTGGGTAACCTATTCCAATGCTCAGTCAGTCAATGCTCTCCCGTTAACAGCAGTGTCAAGTAATATCAATAAAGCTTGCTTACATCTTGGTACTTATTAGTAATTGCTGCAAATGCAAACATATGTAGGCTCCCAATGATTCTACTGAGATTTGGACTTGCATTAATATAATCTGGAAATTGATGCTTAATTACTCACTTGATACAGCAAACTATTTCATCAGTTGTACTGAGTTTTTTCAAGACTGATGATAAAAGCATGAGTCATAGACACCATGGCTGATTTCTCTTTTTACAGACACCTGAACAGAAATATGTAAAACATAAACTGAGAACTGCTGGAATAACACACACTCCCACCCATGAAACAGGAGAAGAGAAAGGCAGGTTCTTTTCAAAGCTCACAGATCAACTTAAAACCAAGATTATTTTCTCTCAAAACAAGGAATGCATCAGTGAAAGAAATCTAATTAGTCTGGGCTTTCAAGTGAAATGAAATAATAAAGACTTGATGCTTGTTTCCAATTGATATTGGTATTGACTTTTCAATAAGAAGCACATAACAGAATACAGCTTCTCGCATCATTTTAAAATCACCACCACGTTTAAACTAAAACACAGAGATTTGACAAGAGATAATCTCTTGCAATAATAAAAATAAGTACAATTTAAGGATGTACTACTTATCCCACAGTATAAAAAAAAATAACAAGGAATAATAATGTGATGTAAAAAGGACTTAGAACTTTACCTTTGTGGCAGCATCAAAACAGACAAAGCCCATGCTAAAGTCAATGGTAAGTCCCATAAGATGACTCTCCAAAACACAGGCATATGTCTTGCACTGTAAAAGAAAAATCAGAGAAGGTATTTACCACAGAACACAGATCTTCAAATTCTTTCCAGGACCAGTATTTCTGTTTCTTTGTTCTAATGTTTACGTAGCTCAAAATTATATCAGAAATAAATTATTTGTTTATAAATAGATAAATTTATTGCTAATTTATTTCTAATCAAAGGATTCGATATCAGTGATTAAGTTTTCTAAGTATTGTAAGAAGAGGCTTTGCTTCCATTAGGGAAAAAAAAAAAAAATCAGAATCAGAATAGCCTCTGTGGTTTATCAATGACAACAGGTAAAAGGGAAGTTTCATTATTTTTGAACTCTTTTATTTTTGGTACCCAGTAACTTCCTCTAACATTAATATATGCCTTTTAGCTTTTTAAGAAGAAATAAATGCATTTGTAAAATATCTTCGGTACGCTCTTTATTTTGTTTTCGTGTTAGGTGTTCTAAATATCACTGGAAAAGGTAGTACTTCATACAGTGTAGCAAATGATGTAATAATATGAAATACCTTTTCTGCTTCAGCTAGTGGACCAATATATGGCAAAGGTTCCTATGGAAAACTCTGAAATCCTGACAGAATTTATCATTGTCTCCTATGCATCTATTTTGTTCCATAACATTCAGAACACTTCAATACATGCTGTGAGACATCTATTAGTGTCATTTCCAGGATGAGTATTACTATGCTGACTTCAGGCATAAAACGACAAACTTTTATTTTTTCACCACAAAATATGTAAACAATAAAAAACATTTTTAAATCTGATGTAAATTCTTCAAAGAAGCTATTCTTGTTTTATAGAAATTTTACCCTCTAGATTAAATGAAATGTAGTTACATTCTTCAAATGCTGCTGTTGACACTAAATACACTTCCATGATCTATAATGTGTCAAAGAACCAAAATATAAATTGTGGACATGGGGACAATGTATGCTTTTAAAATTATCAGTGTTACAAAAGTATGTATTGCTATTTTTGGCATTTTGATTAGTAAGGACAAATCACATGCCTGTACTTATATATTCTTTAGGTGGGCTCTTTGAATTCTAAGTGGTCTTTCCCAGAACAGAAGAAGCTGAAAGGCGCATTAATAGCTTCTAAGAGTTGAAATAGACATTGTAATGAAGGAAAATGTAGCAGTTCATAGCTATATAGGTTCTTTGGTTACTTTAAATTTGATGTTCTTATGCTTCAATATATATTTATTTTCTGGAACTGAAATATTTGTGCGAATTCTTTTGTTGATCAAGACAGGCCTCAACTACATCGATCAAAACAGGTCTCAACCATGCAAACAGTTGATGGTTAATCTTCGTGCACACATCTTGGAGCTCTAAAATCCAGATTTCAAACATGACGGATTCTATTGGTATCCATCAGTGAAGCTGAAGGACACTTTCTGTTGGTTAGCACTAGGGCAGAAGTGCATCATTATAACCCGGTCTATTGGCAAAGCATGTCCATTTATAACTCAGATGTGAAACCAATCCATGACATGTGCCTTAGAAGATGATTTTGCATTACTGCTGAGTAACCGTAAATCCTATGTTACTGTGTGATCCATCAAAGGTGTTCAAAAGCTATAACTGTCCATCAGTAAATGAAAGGTTTCCTGCTGCTGTTGTTGAGGTCAAATGCAGCAACTGATCTGTTCCTGTAGCTTCCAAAACTGAAAGAACTTCATGTACTTCACTACAGGTATAAAATCTTAATTCATAAAGAAGCACTTAGTCATTGTAACTTTTAATAGATAAACCCCACAAATTTTTCATTATCAAATTAATGATTCAGCTCTATGGTATTGCAGTCATACAGTATTTGTGTTTATATTAGCAGCAGCTATACAATAAAACTACTATGAATATGTAAACTGATAGTAAATCAGTGTTGTTAGAAAAGGAGAGGATACTGCCTTTGGCAACACCTCATTAGCAGAAAAAAGAGTGTAAGAAATATTTTCACAGTGACTTATTACTTAATGATTTCATGCATGCAAAAATCTTTAGGTTTTGCATGCAAAGCAAAAAATATACAGCTTTGTAGAATTATCCCGCTAACTTCTTACAAGACGCAAACTACATTTTTATTTGTATATCTCGAAAACACCTAAACCAGATGTAAAGCCTTTACTGAGAATTAAAATTTGTCAAGGAGACAGTATATCAGATTTAAAATAGGTATGTTGTATGTTAGCCTTTTTCTGACCTATAAACCAACACATGCAGATGGACTGAATTAGTATATAGTAATGATTATGCATTTTGCAAAATTACATTGCTGTCAGTTTTAATGTATATTACTTTTGTTGGAGGAACATTGAAGCAGGTTCAACTTTTATCTTTAAATTCATGCACTCTGCTACCTTTTACAGGAGCTATTCATACCTTTTCAACTCTGTTGTGCTGAAAATATAAGTGTAGCTTTTCTGCATAAAAATCACATCTTAACTCATCTAACCTCCGACCTCTGCTACAGGTCAACCTACAATGTCCATTGCAGCACCATGCTGAGCTTGCACAGCTACCTCTGCCTAAGCATAGCACCATGTCTGGGCTAATTAGCCTCACTGAGAAGTGAAGATTTATGAGAAACAGGACATATCAGTCTTGTTTCAATGCTTCAATTAAAAGCAACCTGCTTCACAGTATCACAGTATGCTAGAGATTGGAAGGGACCTCAAAAGATCATCTAGTCCAATCCCCCTGCCAGAGCAG
>WTXV02025317.1:0-25924 GCA_009823435.2 Nymphicus hollandicus | reverse complement strand
GGTCATACGTGAACAACATTTAGCACAAAATCCACATGGCTATTGCAGTAATACACTAAATAAACAAAGCTGTCTTCCCCAAATACCCAACGTTACTACAGCACTCACTGGAATATATACTTCTGTTTAAAATAAACAGAACTTTGCTAAAATACATTGCAGAAGAGTGTTTGACATGAGTAATTTGCATGTTTTTCTAAATGACTGGTCATTACTTTAATGTTTGTAAAAAAAGATCAAAACTTTTTTTGGACCAAGATGTTTTCTGCCTACCTGAATGTCACAGGCAGATCTTTTTCAAAACAGGCAGTTATAAAAAGGAGAAAAATGCCCACCATCTCAGTGGTAGAAAGGAAACCAAATATTTTTACAACAAATACAAGATAACCCCAGTCCCTGTTTAGATACCACGTCCTCAACTTCCACTAAAGTCAATGGGAATCAGGGGTGTTCAATGAGTCTCAGGAGGTATTGAACACTTTATACAACATAGCCCTACATTTACAGATGTAGACAAGTTAAAGAGGGGTGTGGTAATATAAACACACCATCACCATCATAATCCCATAAATTAAGTCATTCTAAAGGTAACCTTTAATCTGTTATTTTTCTTTCCTTTTTCTTTTTCTTTTTTTCTTTTTCTTTTGTATTGAATTATGATCAAAGCAGCACCTTAACTGTTTCCACAATGGAATGAAACCAGTGAAGTGGAATGCACATAAGAAAGAAATTGCTATTGATCTCAGCCCAGGCCACACCATGCCTTGCATAGCAAATGGTTTCCATTACTTTACTATCTTAAAATAATTAATGTGCAGTCACAGCCCCTATCTTATGTTATCGGTCATTCTGATACTGTTCAATTTCTATCAGGCAATTCTACATTTTAGATGGGAGAGGCTTCATCAATAAATGTCATTTGATGATAATTTTATAAGTCATGATGCCACCTACCCAATCTAATCTGTAAAATATGCACTTCATAGATGATTGACTACCTGCTACTAAAACCCCACTCTCCAGTATAGTTTGCAACATAATTCTCTTCATGGCTTTTTAATTATTACTAAGAAGTATATTAAAAACTTGAGAAAAATCTTTGCCTCTTTCAACATGATCTCTTATTTGTTTTGTTTCCCTAAAAGTTCTTTTTTTTTTTTAATTTGGCCAAATGATATTCATATCATTTGTACATACTTCTAACACTGCAGAATTAATGCTTTTATAATTGCAGCATGATGCTATTTTACAATTATGTCATACTACTACAGTTTAAATAAAGTTCCCATTTTGTGAAATTAATAACTTTATTTCAGATACCTATGCAAAACTTAACACATTAGCTCACACTTTCTCATGACATAACATACGGTATATAGAAATATTACCTTTACCATAATATGGCTTTTTGACATGGCCGTCACTGGGTTTAGGCTTCCTGTCATCTCCAGAAAGGTGTCTTGGAGACTGTTCCTCATATGATCTCATATTATCCCTCCTTCCAGCTTCCACTGCCATTTTTTCTCTCATGGCTTTTGCTCTCTCAGTTTCCAAAGCAATTGCTTTCTCAAGCAGGGTTAAATTACCTTTTGTCATATCAAACACTTCTTCAGACCTATCTGAAGTAATAGAGGTGGTATCATCGTCTCTTTCATGACAACCATCCTCCTTTGCACAGCTAGAAAAAGTCCTAGATCTGGGGCTCAACTGTTCTTCAAGCCTCATTAGGTTCATCATATCAGAGTAATTCCGGTCTGGTGTTCTTCCTTGGAAGTCATCTTCTTGCCTGACATGCTGACGAGTGTTCATGTTTTGCTGTTGATTTCTTTCCTGTGGGTTTGTCTCACTGAGTTTCCTAGCCAGATCAAAACACTGGTTCCTTAAGCACTCCAAACTGCTGAGACACACCTCTTCATCACTCTCCTCCACCATTTTTTCCGTAAGTCCATTGTTCACAGGCTTCCCTAGCATTACAAAGTTCATATTCCTATTATCTTGCTGTGAAGTATTGTCTGCATAATTTCTGTCATTAATGTTTTCTGAAAGCACTACACCATGTCCTTGTGCTAATAATTTAAGGGAGTCCACTGTTTCCCTAACAACATCACTGTCTAAGTCTAAACTCAGCTCACTTTTCCGACCAATATTTTCATTTTTGTCACTATCATCTTCCAGACTATTAGATGTATTGCTGTTCATTTCTGATTCTGTCCTGGCTCTGTATGCTGCATCCTCTGCAATTTTGCCAAGATTTAACAATGACTTGGCCACCAGTTCATCGTAATTATCATACTCATCATTATTGTTATCGTCTTTTTCTGTGTCTTGCATTATTCGAGTATTGTGACAATTCATTTGATGGTCTTCTGCATAAAAAACAGAAACAAAGAAAGAAACAAAGAAAGAAAGAAAAAGGAAAAGAAAAGAAAAAAGTGGCTACAATTGGAACTGTTGTTGCAATCGCATGGACAGAAAACAAACTGCATGTCAAATATTGTTAATCATACAGCAATTCTATAACACTAAGGCCCATGTGAAGTGAATTTCTCTATAAGTCCATAAGGCTATTTTTGTTTATTTGCTATTCACATGAATTTATTTCACAAAACTGATAAGAAAAAAACAATCAAAATGCTAATTACTACTACTGCTAAATATTATGACATAAATACTTATGTTTCTCCTTTCACTTCTGTATTTACAGTTTTATGGGGTTTATTATAATCACATTCCTAATATGACATAATTGCCTATGTTTCCAACTTTTCTTGCTCCTGTATGTCCTGTAAGTATGGCAGATGGCAAAGGAGTGAGTACTACTGGATTTATTCTCTTACTGATGAACACGATTCACCAAAAGAGAAAGAATATACACCAAGCAGGAAATGGTCACTCTTTTAACACCATACACACCATTAGCATTAGATAACCAATGACTATGCAAAGATCAAAATGGCATTTTTACTTAGTGGGTCAATAAGCGGAAATCAAAATCTCTCAGTTTAACTATGTAAACTGTGGAGAAGTAAGAATTTTACAAGACCTGTTACATGAAAGGAAGATAGAAGCACTTGTATGCACAATATAATTTTAAGTAAATATGCTAGCCCAAATTATATGGTCATATATACGGTCATGTTATCTACAGTCCTGTATATTGTAACATAATGGTGCAGAGTTACCACATCTTACTTTGCTTTGTTTTAGTAACTACTGAATAATAAAGATGGAGCCAATGTGAGGCCCTGAGGGTGAGATTCATCTCACCTAACTTTAGACATGAGCAAGGCAGACATCTACATCCATATAAGCTATTTGATATTCCTGTTCTTAGTCAGTGAGAGAAGCAGACACTTTAAGGATACAGTCCACCTGATCTGATTAAGATATGATCTTGAAAATAAAATTAGTAAGTACTAGAAGTGCCTGTTTCTCTACATTGACAACAAAATGACTCAGACTAGATGCCTACCTTAAGAATATCCATATTTGGTCAGATGAATATCATCCAAAGAGCATTTTCTGATATCTCACATTCACTCAGAAGTTATGTCATTCTTAGACCCATTCTTAAATCACATATACATTCATCATTATTTACTAATGAACGTCTCATAAATTATAACTTGCTAATCAGCTACTCAAGCAGTATTTTAATGTTTTGCATCACAACTGGAAAAGAAAGTTCCTAAATCTGTCATTACATTGACATGCTAGGCCGATTTTTCAGCTGGTGCAAATTGAGAGAAGCCAGAACAGCTAGGACAATTAACACCTGCTCAAGAGCTAGTCCATCAACTTCTGATAGCATCTTTTCAGCTTAAATGTATTTTCAACACTGGTACACCTAAACACATAGCATTTTCTAAAGCGTGACTTTTATGTTTTGGGTTAAACAAACCAAAGTGGGAAATTTCAGGTAGTAGGTGGCTTGTACACTAACATTTTGGTGACAGGAAATAATTTCTGATAAAAATAATTTTTATGTCAGTGGACAATATAGTAAATCAGAATTTAAAATACAAAGCTCAACAGCATAATAATTAATATTTCAGCCACAAGATAATATTCTTTCTACACAGTGGTTAGGGATCCTGGGATGATAGTAGGCTGTAGTTAAGCAGCAGAACTGATAGATGACTAGGCTACATCTAGGAAGAAAAAAAAATACTCTAATGGTAAAATACTGTGTATAATATCTACTTGAATACAGAGGGAAGATAATTGTGAATGACTTATGGTATTCTTATATGACAAGGTTTTCCAAGTCAATATTGAGTTACCTATTTATCATTAAAGGTGGTTTTATTTTAGTTGCCTTTGCTCTCAAGGTAATCATAACTCATATCAGAGTATCAGATTTTCAATATAGAGGTAAGGGATGCCACTTGCACTTCACATTTGAAAAATGTCCATCTTGAATGACTGCAGAGAAGTATGTAGTTAAGGATTACTGGATAATTAGTTTGTGCTATTTAAGAAGCAAACGTTTTAATATGCTGATAATTTTCTGAAGTGAAAAGTACAAACAAACCCCAAACTCATTTAAATGTTAAGAATAAAATCTGATACCAAGAAGATTTTTCAGTAGAAACTGCTGGTTTTCTGGGGTGCTTCCTGTAATTACGTCTGATGGACAGTCAGATGTAAAGAAGGAATATACATATTTGAGAAAGTCATCCAGAGAATTGTGCAGCTACACAGTAACTCTTCTAGGCCAACTTTTGCAATGTGAAAAGTTTCAGGGTTTTCTTTTTTAAAAAGTGGTTTTGTGTTTGGTTTTATATGAATAAGAGTCATATAAATGATCACCAGTGGGAGGAGTATGTTATAATTTGCCTCCGCAACAGTGAAAAGACAAAATATGAATCACATGCTGTGTGAGTGAAGACATGTAAATTCCTTTTCAGTAGGTGAAGCTGGGTGAAAACTGTAACTATAATGTTTTTTATTCTGTTTGTTTGGTTATACGCTTTTCAGTTCTCCTGCCCTTTCAATCCTAAAAAGAAAAAGAAAAAAAAATGTGGTGGAGGAGAAGGAAGTGTAAAGCATGAATCCCAGATGAAAAAGGCAGGAAAACAAAATACTTTAAACAAGTTTTATTCCTCCTCTTTTAATTTCTGGCCTTCTTTTGCATCTTTTTTCTTTAACACCTATTTTGCTCATGTTTCTTATCTCCATAAAGCAGTTAATTTTAATGAAAAGGATGTTTATGTATACTATATCATCTCCTCAAAAACTGTTGGATGCTGAGCCTGCTCTAGTGAAGCACCTATGTCACCTGTTTATTAAACTGAAATTTTAAGTACTGAATTATTTTGTGTATTAGTTAAGGGTCTTCTGGAAAGTATGTTAGCCTAGCAGTTCTGTATGAACCTGCATGCCTTTTCTTTGACCCAGCTCTGCAAAAACTAATCTTGCTTTTGTTTCCCATTTCTACGATTCCTAATATTTAACCTTTAACTTGGTAACTACATTTGTACTGTGCTGTTTAATGGCTGACTGTTGAACATGTAAGACTAAAACACCTGCTCTACCCTCTATGTAAGTCATAAGCTTTGTAACCATTGACCCACATTGCATTTGTCTAATTGGCGAAGAGGCTGAGTTTGTCTCAAAAAGACACAAGTTAGCCAGTTTATGTGAAGAGTGCACAAAGTTATCATATATCCTTTTTCTGTTAGCTTTCGGGTTGCATGGACTAAGAATATGCAACACAATTTTAAAAGAATATCAGATTATTTTAGCCCTCATTTGTGCAATACTATGACAATTTAAGTATTCTTCATTGCAAAATTTGCTCTTTTTAACTCCCAGCAGATGTAACAAATGACAGGAGAGAAATTATAGTGAAGAGTATGTGGAATAACTATAAAAAGCTGGAAGACTTTAGCCATCTCAACAGAAGTGCACTCATGTATTGCACTAAAAAAAGTGAATAATTTGGTTTCTTATTGCACCTTTCATCCAAGGATCTCAAAGCACTTTACAAACATTATTTTAAAAAGCCTCACAACACCCCTGTGAGGTAGGTATTTTAATCCCATTTTACAGATGGGAAATTGAGACACAGAGAAGTAGAGTGACTCCTTCCATGTCATACCAGGAGTCACTGGAGAATAAGGACTACAGCCTCTACGTCCTTGATTATTTCCTCCCTTTGTTCCTATCACATCCATATTTAAACTTTTTTTTTTTTTTTTTTTTTGGCTAAAGAAATGGCTTGCTGTTTTTAGTGCAGGGAGTCATGCAAAACAGCACCTTCTTTTTGAAAAGGAAAATGTACAGCATTTAGTTTGAGAGATTCTGCAGAGAGAGGCAATGATACTTCCATAATAGCAGCTACATTCCTAACAAAGGCCAAAGACTTCACAAACAAGACTTTCCAAATCTGCAGTCTGTATATCCAATTACTCACTTTCTCCCAAGCCCATGAAAACACGATGGCTAACAAGTTGAACTTATACATGGTCATATAGACTTCCTGCCCAGATGGATGGTTTCATTATCCAGGCAGTACTGCCTGTTTTAAAATGCTTCACTGTTCTTGCTCCCGCACTTGTCAACTCCTAAGTGCTCAGCATATGATACTACTGCATCACCATTTTTCTCCCTTGAAGCTGTAAGTGAGGTGCATGCATAACATCCCCGCATTACCATCTATGATAGCTGGCCTATAAGAAATACTTAGCAAGAAGATGCTAGCACAAATGAATCCCAAATCTTAAAAAGTTACAGCATTGTATGAGGCATGGGGTTGTTTGTACATTGCCTTCTCCTCTGGGAAAAATCTTATGAGTAAGGAAACTAAAGAGCTGGAAAACTCAGCGAGCTCTCGACAACTTCTCCACTCCACACTGGAGAAACAGAGAACACGTAACTTTGCAAGGGCCTAAGCAAGGTCTCTAAAAGCCTGAACACTCCTACTGACACAGGATTTTGATCAGAGCCCAAGCCTTTGAATACGCCTATTTCAGGGACTAACGGAACACTGAAGCCGACTATGTGCAATTCTTTCTTCAACTCCGCAAAAGTTCTTGAAGTTCTTTTACACCTTAAGTACTTTAGGTGAAGACCTAAGCAATTTGTTTTTACAGTACCTGTTCCTTTATGGACCTTGTGTTACCTAATGAAAGTCACAAGAAAAATATAACTGTTCACTTATTTAGTTGATACACTCTAATTATTCCACTATATCTAATTTTTTCTTACTCCTCCCCTTCAACCTGCTATACCTACTTATAATAGTTGTAATACTGGGATTTACAGCTTAGACTCTCCTACAATAATTATAATATTCAACTAATAACCAAAGCTCAAAGTAAATTAAATGAAGAGTAGAAATCATTAAGCATGACAAGGAAGGTCTGAGCTATAGAACATGGCACATCACAGTAGGATTCAGTATTATAAAGTAGGAGTGAGGACCACAGAGCAAGCCCATACAGACTTTTAAATGACTTTTAAATACTGTACATAATTTGCTGGCTTGGTGTGTTTTTTTATTTTCTTCCTTCCCACCCTCCCCCCTCCTCCAGTTGCATTTTGATATTTTGACTTTCTATGGGTTTCACTTTTTATCTGGTTTTGCACACTGGAGAATTAAGTACTATTTTTTCCCCCTAAAGACTGAAAGGGGTCCTTACAGATCTGAATTTCTTTCCTATCATGGAGTGATTGCTGACATATAAAAGCATTTCTTTGTTTTTTCCTCTTTTTACTATTAAAACAATTTTTAATAGAAAAAAATGAATACTAATAAATTATTTTGGCATAGCAACTTTTTTTAAGATTTAGTTTTCCGTACAAATCAGTGTATTCTCATCTAAATGCACAGGTGTTTGTACATAATCAATGTCCTGAAATGCTCTTTTTTTCTTTGCTTATGCCATTCTTACGACCTCTTATTATGCTTCTATGTCATACCTGCATAAATAGCATCTTAATCTACAGATGTTCACGTAAAGTATTGGTGGAATGTAGATGGTTTTACTTGGATTATTCTTATTAATATCATAGAATCAGTCAGGAATTTAGATAAAGAGAGAAAATATCAGGTAATCCAGATGAATGAGGTTGCAATGTATTTTTAAAACTCAGGTCATTTTTTTTCATCCATGTTTTCCCACCCTTTGTCCCTGTGAGCTACCTGTATCAGTACAGTTTTGGAAAAGGATCTGAAGATACCTGACAACTACTGTGGCAAGACCATGACTGTAGTAATTTTGCTTCAAGTGATAGACAAATGTTCTAGGTTCTGACTTAAGCCGATATACTCCATTTAAGATTTTGTCTTTTCACCACAAGGTGCTGCTTGCCTTTCTTTAATCTTAAAGTATCTCACATGACATCTACATTGCACTGGTGCCATGAAATCATGGAGTAGCTGAGGTTGGAAGAGACCTCTGTAGGCTATCTGGTCCAACCTTTGCTCAAAAAAAAGACCAGCTTGGAGCAGATTCTCAGGGACCTGTCCTGTCAGACCAGTTTTGTCTAGGATGGAGACACCACAGCATCTCTCGGAAATCTGTTCATAATTGACCACCCTCATGGTGAGTCATGGTGAAAAAATCCTTCCATATTTCTTAATGGAATTTCTTTTGCTACAGGTTGTGTCTGATACCTCTTATTCTGTCACTGCACACAACCATTTTCTCTCTACCATCCACCTTAGTAGCTGAAGGCTGGCATAAGATCTCCCCGTGGCCTTTTCTTCCTCAAGTGAACAGACTCTTTTTATCAACCTCTCTTTGTACATCATGTGCTCCAGCTCTTTATTGATCTTGGTTGTTCACCAGTGGACTCCAGTATTTCAAGGCTTTCTTGCACTGATGAGCCCAAAACTGCATCTATGTTCCACATACAACAGTGTAAGTGCTGAATAAAGGGGAATAATAACTTCCCATAACCTTCTGGTTGCAGTCTCCAGTCTTTTCATCCTGACAGCCAAACATTATTTCCAAAAAGTCAAAAGCCAGTGAATATGCTGAGGATTCACTACAGAAGGAGCAGAAAATACTTTTCAGTTACCTTCAGGAATCCTTTCAAGTAGATAAGGTCCCTGGTTGGTATGAAGCCTGCTTGTTTGCATTGCAGTATCTGCAATGTTTGATATGAAGGCATATGTTTAGGTTTGAGAAGGAACTTGCTGTGATCAGAAGAGGATACGCTGGGTTTACAAGGGCAGTACAATTTAGCCAGTCATTCCCATCTGGTCCATGCTTCTTTGAGAACTAGGTTCAGGCAGCCCTTAACTGTTTTAACCTGACTTCTGTCTGGGTAGATAATGAGACAGCTTTAGCTGATGACTGGTATTCATTTCATCCTACTTTTTCTCCCCAGGAAGTCTGTATGAGGGAGGGGAGATACTCTGTCTCATAGCCCTACAATGACTCCCTGGAGTATGGCAGTTTCTTGCTTTCTCTCAGGATTCCACAGCTCAGCAGGGCAGCAGGCAATGAGGAATCCAAAGCTCTTCTCCAGATACTGTGATACAGCAGGGACACAGCAGGGGAGCAAAGGACCACTGCAGCGACGGGAGAACACCCACTCAGCTCTTGATATGGAGCTTCTCATGGGGCTACTCCAAAGGCTGCTTAGGACACAGTGACCCCTACCTATACCCCTCTCCATGATCATTGCTTTGCAAAGAATGCAGCCTGAAGAACACATTTTCAGTTCATTAACTAACATTTTCTTTTTCACATATAAATCTCTGTGAAAGACAGGTTGGAAACTGTTACTATAGGAATACATAATCTCTTTTTCTTGTTTTTCAGCGAAGACCTCTGACTCAATGCAGATGTCCATATTGAACATGTCTCCACAGAAACTAGACATCTAGATCAGGCAGTGGACAAAACCATACATCCTGGAATGTGATTTATTTAATCCTAAAGTGTCTAAAATAGTTTGGCCGAATTATTCCCTAAAAGTAACTACTTCTCTTGAATGGTTCTAAATTAAATTGATAGGATTAATCCTATCCCAATTGCTTTTAATCAAAACTTTCAAACTGATCCCTGCTGAACTTAACAATATCTTTAGTATAACACAGTAGGAATTGCAGGGAGGAAGGAATAAAGATGCTACCCAAAAGGAGCTGCCTTTAGGTGCAGACAAAGTTACATAGGGAAAGGTCGGTGTGGATGGGATATTATGGATGTTTTCGTTGGTACAGATGCTCAAGTTACGTGGAGAGAGTTACATATCACTGGATGTGTTTGATCTCCATTGTAAGTTTAATTACTTATTTTTAGTTGTGTTTGATTATCAAAGGAAGCCTATTTGTGCTTTGCTAATAATCTGACCTGACTGGCAGAGGGGACAGAGGCACGCATGACTGATGTTTCTAGAGGATGAGAGAACTGCTAAATATAATATTGTTGAAATTTCTTTTTCCTGTCATTCTATTCCCTCAATGAATTTGGTGCCAAAGGATCTGGAAGGACAAAGACTTCTATGTGCATGAGTTCCAGACCTTACTTCATCTGAAATGTAAACCTTTTTGTTAGGAGGTTTGTTCCTTTTCTCCTTATTCTGTCATTTGGCTTCTTCATCTACATTTCACTCATTCCCCATCTTTTTGTGACAGGAAAGGCTAAGCAATACTTCATAGAATAAGGTAAAAGTGAATACAGAGGTGCTTTGCCTATTTGATTATAGCCATTCTCTAATAAACCAGCTCCGGACAGAACTCCAGAACAAGCAGTGGCATATGATTATTCATGCCACTATACTTTTAGTGAAGCCCTGGAAGGATTTTTAATTGAGTCACTTAGCACCCTTCCACAAGTGTCCAGACACAGTGCAAAGGTGCTGCTTAGGGACCATTCCCAAGGAGTTTGAATGTGGTGATTCTATTTTGGAAGGTAGAAGCTTAACTGTATGGACTCAATCCACGCAACCATTGAACTCATATGAGTGGAGTCTATTTCATTCACTCACATAGATGTAGTCTTTGATTACTGTGATTGAAGAGACAGAGAAGAAGGCAGGAGATTCTGTAAATTGGGACCAACGGAATGCACATGGTTAACCATAGCTTCAGAAGGAACGAGCAAAACAAATAGGAACCTATTCTTTTAACCCTGCTACTTCAGTCAGTCACTAACAAAAATACCATGGACCTCAAGAAACAGAAAATGGTGAAGCTAGCTCTTAGCTAGCTATGAAGAGTCTTTATTTTCTTCTGTTTATTTGCCATCTATATTACATGTACAGATGGCCTATGTGTTTGGAAATGTCTAAGAAGGAGATTAGAGTACTAGAGACCTGTCAAATGCAGGAAATGTATGCTATGGTAACAGATCTAAAAATCCCTTTTCTGTCACTACTGCATCTGCTAAGATATTTCCAGTGAGGCTGTTCCAACTACCTGTCCACCTAAAGAACACAGAGTGCCACCACTTTAGAAACTGTCAGTTCCTCTATTAGGGATTTCCCACTGCTGTTCAGATCTGCACTGTAATCTCTGTCCTAATGATCAAAGTTTGTATCTCATAAAAGGAAAACTTTTGCTGGAGAAATGTAACCACCTACATATTTACATATATTTCTATATATTTCTGAGTAAAAATATACCTACATGCTACGATGGCAGTGGCTTTGTAGTCAACCTGAGAGTGCCTAAATGGACTAGGGTGGCACAATCTCAGTGCACGACATCTCTGCTGGAACCCTTACTCCAACTAGCCTCACCGAGACAACAAACTACAAAGTGGATCAACCAAACAAGTAACCACAATAGCCAGTTTTCCAAAATACACACATACACATAGATACAGAGATAATCTTACACTCTGCAAAACTAAAACCTGAGTTTGAGTCTGGTCTGAGGATGCTTGGAAGTTGTCTTGCTGGAGTCTACTGGTGAAAGTAACATACATGAGACAAAGTCAATACCCCTACCTCTGTCTGAAATTATTTTTGGTTTTATTTTTTTTCCTCAAGTATTCATCAGTCGATTCATACTGAAAGTACCCTAAACACTGTTCACTTTCAATTGCACTTTGTATGATTATTTTTAGTCTCTAGTCTCATTAACTTAAATTTCTGCACACTGGAGTATCTGAGCTACTTAACAGCCAATGGAATTAACCTACCCGACATTAACTTGTCCCTTTGTCTGCTGCTGTATTATGTTTTATGATTCAAAATTATTTTATTAAGTTGAACTGCATCAAATCTGTTCCTAAAACTCAAATAAACTGTGTGCATAATTTTCACACTTCCTATCTTCTCAGTGATGTGCAATTTGTGTATTTTAAGCAAAAAATGTATTTGCCAAAGGACAGTCGTTCTTTTACGAATACATTGCTATTACTTTTTATTACCTTTCCAATGCTAACCATGCTATGATTCTATGATTTCTAAATAGTAATTTTGTCTCACCGCTGTTTGTATCTTCTCCACAGATCAAATGAAGTTTAATAATCCTGGCTTTCCATATTATAAAAAGTCTCAGGGAGTGTAAAGTTATTGGTTGGCCTTTAAAAAGTGCTCTGCATGTGTCTAGTTCTGACTCTACTAATGAGAATGATATAAAATTCCATCAGTGTAGCATAAAGACACAGTAAGTTACATCACATCATGAACTGAAGGAAAATGCTCTCATGTTAGGGAGGAGAAATATAACAACAGAAAAGAACTGTACTGTGCTGTATTGCTGGGGGGTGTGGGTATTTTGTCTAGCCCGGATCCTGATCAGCTATACTGTAAAATTATCCATCATCTTAAAGCCTTCCTATTGTTATTTTAAAGATTCCGCTTAATGCAGATTCTAGACTGCATCTTTCACATCCTTCTCATTTCCTGCTGTCCAGAAGGAATCCTAACAGCACGCTTCACTTGCCCTCTGCAGTACTCCCATGCTGACCTACTAGTCATTTCTTATGTCCTTCTGCATTCTTTCCTCTGCCCCTCCCTCTCCTCCCCCTGCATAAGTCATGTACTCCCTTTTACACTTGGAACTTACAGTTTCCAATTCTGTGTCAGAAGACCCTCCGGCCATTGAATCAAATTTGTTCTTAAACTCACACTTATTTTTAATGGGCATTTCAACATGAATCACCTAAAAATATATCTAATGAATAGCAGCAGCAATTTCTACACCACTTTCAGATTGGAATTCTCATGTGGCATGTGTATAGAAAGGAACAGTCATATTGCTATTTCTCTTGGCAATACAACTACATCTATGCTCATCTGTGGTTTCAACCTAGAAACATCTAAACTCTAACACTGATCAACTGTTCAAGGCTCTGCTTGTACGTGTAACAAAACAGCTTCAACCTTAAGAAGCTCTCTACCTACCTACCACTTAAGCCTTGAAGGATCCTAGACATTGGATGTTTTCATACAGAAGTTCCCAGAAACATCCAATCCAATAGGTATGCTCTAATACACACCTGAAAGAAAAAAGGCTTCCCATAAAGTGTTGCTCTGATTGCCTTCCTTAAATTTGTAGCCAAAGAAAAAAGTGCCTGTTTCCTCCTTCATTTCCCCTGCTCATCCCCACCCAACCATCTCACAGGTAAAATGCATTGTTTAGTAGGTCAGTTGCTAAAGAACTGGCAGACTAAAAGCTCTCAGTTTGAGTGGATACAATAACATATCTGCCAAAAAAAAATCACTAGTCACTCCAATAAAAGGTAAACTGGTTACAAGCTCCACTAGGAAGCAGGAAACATAAGAGTAGCGTAAGATGCAGGTGTTTGGGTTTGTTGCTTTTGGTTTTTTTTTATGCTATTTGGGTCATGAAAAAATATACCGTCTTTATTACACATATTATACAAGGGCATTTGCCTAAAAAAGGGGAATGTAGTGTCTGACCCCTGCTCCCAGGACTGACTTTGTAACCTAATATTAAGCAGTCAATTCACAAAATGGTTAGAGTGTCCTTGGAGCAAAGACAGTAACCTAGCATGTCCCTCTTTCCCAGAAGAATGGCCCTCTTCAGTCTACTGCAGTTCTTAAGGGTTTTTTTTAGGATGTGATAGAGCTTCAGAAGAATGTCCAAGAGCATTGCTTATGCAAAGCAATCTCTGGTCTAGCTTCTATCCTTCTGTATTAGTAAAAAAGGAAATATGGTACTGAACTCCTGCATCACCTCTCACATTCAGCCCAGGTACCTGAGTTACAGATAGGGGCAGAACTTCCATTTCATTCTATTCTGAAACATTGATCTCACTCAATCAAATACAGGAGGATCCTTGGCCCCAAGAAAAGATTTCAGTTTCTATTCACTTAAAAGTTGCCCTTTCTGACTGTATTTTCAGATAAGGACACCCGCAGACTGCTTTCATTGCATAATAAACAATGCAAATATAAACATTAGTATGTCCAACACCAGCCTTATTCCTAATGATCTGGTAATAATTATCTATCATTCTGTAATTTCACTGTTACTTTTTTAAAATATATTTTGTGCTTGATGATCTCAGGGCAAAGGTTTATTCAACATATTGGAACAGAAAAAGAAACAATTTCGAACTTTCAATTGGATGACAGTCTTTAAATTTGAATGATGTTTTAACTATTGCGGATGATGAAAAGACAGTCTTCTGTAAAAACTTCATTCCAGTGCTTTACATGGTGTCCAAGAAACTGTTTAGCAAATGCATCTTGTTTATAGAGAACTTCTACCATAAGCTGAAGCAGTTGTTGAAACAATAGATTGATACAATAGAAACCAGAAGAAAAGCAGTTGCACAGTATGCCTTAAAAGTGTGCATGATAAGTAAGGGATTTCACTACACATGCTTTGGAAAAAAAGATATAACCTAGCCTGACATGGGGCTGGTCAGCTTTGCAAACACTCCTGTATTAGATGACTGGAAGTACTCATGCCACACACCTCTTTCCCTTGTTACCATCAGTCATCCATCCATATCTACTGAGCACAAGGAAGAAAATGCCTGCTCACTCTGTTTGGTTTTGCAATTGTAAATTCAGCTCTTCTGTCATGTTCCTCTAGTGTCACAGCAACACTACTACTTACTCTTCCTATTAATATCACAGCCTGAAAAATTAAGCTTTTGGAATGACAGAACTATCAGATTGATGAGTTCACCTAATAAAACCTCATTAAGTCTTGAGTTGCCAATCCTGTTAACTGGCAAAAGTTTCTTTTACAGAGCCACCACAAATTTTTGCTAAACCAGTAATATTTACTGCACAGATAATATATCTGACATGGATTCTTTGGGAAAAAAATAAAGAAAACCCAAGCATAGTGATAAGTATACTTGACATACTTAATGTTAGTAACTGACTATTTTCAGTACTTCCTGCATGAAGCCTTTGTGTGTCAAATAATTTTGAGGATTTCAACAACAGTGACCAAAACCAGCTTGGGTCTATAACCACACCAGTGGCTTTTCCTAATTACTACTTAACACCCTTTACCAAACTCCATGAAGTGGTGTCTTTCCTAGCATTAGTCCTCTTCATCTTCCACTAAATGACTTGCCCTTCCTTGCCTTCCAGCTCGCTAATGGTAGTTCCCCCAGTCAAAAAATATCTGTAAAATACATTAATTCACAGAAAGGAAAGTATCTCTCATGGTATAAAAGGACTATATTGTATGTGACACAGGTAACAAAAGAACAAGACTGAATTGTTCTGAGAACTGTAAAATGAGGAAGAAATGCTTCCGTAATAAAATAAATAATAAAAGAATTCAGTATTACATATGTATGCTGATTATGCATCAGTGTTTTTGTTTCAAAAGAATGCTTTGTTATTGTTGTTCTTTATATATTTCAGTAAAACAAAATTTCTGTGACTTGAGGCATTTGCCAAGACTGCAAATTTGAGTCATGAAAATAGATATGGATCAGAAGAAATGATCAATCCAGTCTGGAATTTTATTTCATTTCATTTTATTATCTCCTGAAGGAACTGTAATAGTGGAAAATTAACTCCTACAGCTACCAAATAAGGTCCTTCGCTTTTCAGGGTGAAAAGATGCCATTTGTGTTCACTCTTTTAGGACAAAAACTGTAAGCCTGGCAGGAATTGTGAATGGATAGGGTGATCAAAATTTGTCCTTAGAGCTGCACTCTAAACACAGGAGGAAAACCAGGAACCTCTAACACTGACCAAGGAAACTTATTTTTAAGAATCATTACATCTGTAGTGTCAAGAAGGTTTCATACAGAGTCTGTGGTCACTGTGTAAACTGTACAGTGTGGACAATGCAATCTTTGAAGTAGCACTGTGAAAGGCAAAGGAATTCAAAGAGAGAACATAAAGAGTTTGGTTTTGCACAACCTTTGAATATGTTCCCAGAAATGCCATATACCAGATACGAAACTTTCAACAACAACATCAGGTTGTTATGTTTGCAAATACTGTTGGTTTTCAAAGCACTACAGCACATAAGCAGATAGCTTCTTGGCACAGTTGTGCCAAAACCAGATCATTGGTTGCAAAGTAGTTACAGAAAGTCTGAGTGAGAACAGGAATACAGTTCTAAAGCTACAGCACTTGCTTTGAATTTCTTCTCTGATCCATGTTATTCCAGAAATAATTAATTTTACTGTATGATCTTGCCAGACTACAAATGAAAGAGGCAAAATCAAGGATCCATTTAGCATTTACCTGCAGGCTGAAGGATGCAATGGAAATACAGAAAAGGCAACCTCTACACAGTCTCTTCTTGAGGACTGTAATCTGTGAGAATCCAAAGCAGCATTGCTGAGGTACATGGTTCCTCTCCAGACCTACTGCTCTGGCAAGACTACAGAAAGGTTCAGTCACACATAAGCCCTGAAACAGTCTGACATTACAATGGGTCCAATATCTCAAGTTCAGCTAACACTGAAGGAAAAGGTGTTTTTAGTGGATTAAAAGCACAAGCAAGCAACCCCATGCTATGTAAAATAGATTCAGAAGGAAGCAGTATTAAAATCAGATGTGGTGCTGAATGTGTTCCATGATGCTCTTACTATTGCCTTCAGCTCAGACCCTTAACTCCTTAAGTATCCCAGTGTCCTCTACAAAATTTCTGCTTGTGTCAACAGAAGTTGTGTATGACAGAGATCTATAATCTGTCTCATCAAAGGTGAATAAATTCTTTACACTGCATAAAGCTATAATTGAATCATTTGCTCTTGAAGGATCAGATATTCCACATTAACATTTAAGGCCTTTTATTTGTAGGGAAGGAGCTAAATGTGCAAACCTCTACATCAGAAATATACTTAAGTACATTCCTAACTTTAAGCATTAAAATAAAGAGGGCTGCTAACTGCTTGAAGTTACATGTAAATTTCTGGACACAACCTGGAAGGTTTACTGAGCTTCCGTGTTAAACATTCACACAGAAGGAGGTCTTTTAAATTAGTTCTTCAAGGGGAGGAAAATTTAGGTATTATGTGTGCAACACTACATCACATAAATGTAACTCTACTGACATTAAGTTATTCTTGATTTGTCCTGATGTAAACAAGCTCAGTATTAGGCCCAATCTCACTCTAGAGAATTCAAAAATAATGTTTCAATAATGCTCTTAACAAATTATACTGTCTATGAGAAGCAAATAGTAAATACCTTGAGCACAGAACACAGCAGCAAGTTTACTAGCTAACATCACAGTCATGTTTAAGCAATCCACCAACCAACCAACTAACCAACCAACCAACCACAAATATGTAACAATTGTAATAAATAGATCTGAACTTCTTACACAAGAACTAGAGGCATCCAGAAGGTATTTAGCTGTTTCCCTCCTCTACTCCACAACCTTGAGGTTTCCAGCTCAAAACTACATGTTCCAGTTCTTCACGTAAGTCAAGGAAAAAACCCAAACATACTACCAGATTTTTAAAAACAATCCCACAACTTAAAGAAACGTGAAAACGGGTAGAACAGCTATCTTTAGGTCCATGTTGTAGCTTTAATTCATTTAAAAAATACACAAGTTTTTGAGACATCATCTGTGATGGATTTGATTATGTATCAAATTTCCTCAGGTCTAGAATCAGCCTAACTCCTCCTGCCCCTGGCAGATTATGAAATACCTGGAGTACAAGCCACCTTGAATGTCTTCACGTGATATGAGCTAAATTGTGGCTTAGAACATTTGTTCCGGGAGCTCCTCCAATGGAGACTTCTTTCTATAACAGAAAAGCTTTGTGAAATAGTCTTTGGGACCCAACTACATGAAACGAGCTTTTATCAGGAGAAAGTACTTCAGTTTGCCTTACAAATCAAATGCATCCTTCAGATTTCAACCAAAAAGTTCTCAGCAGCAGTATCATAACAGAGAAGGGGCACTCCAAAAGCAACCATTTCTCTTACTCCTTCCCATTCATATTGAAATTTACAGGTTAGGTTATCGTAACACAGGTCATCTATCTCCCCTTTCTTTCTGAGATATAAGGGAAATTGGAAAGATTTATCTTTCCTTTAGTGGTGGTGCTGAACATACGGGTTTCTCAAGTCTGTTTGTAGATAGATGGACAGATACCTGTTCTTTGAAGAGATTCAATGTGTTTAATGAAAATTAAAAGAGAATATTATGGCCACTGCTTGGGAATTTTAAGCATTAACATTGGTTCACTGGTTCATAATATTAAGCATTTAAGCATTAATATTGGTTCAACAGATTTGGTATAGAAATACAAGCACAGAACTGGGGACTCATCTTAAAACATTTGTTTGCTGGGTTTTTTTTTTTATTATATTTTAAATTGGTATTTTGAGATTTAAAGGAGTGTTTCTTTAGGATACATTTGTATTTTCCAAGTCCTTTAGTCTATCAATGATGAGGCTACAAAGACGTGATTTCAAAAAAGGCCAAGATGGTTTCAGCGAATGTCCAAGTATTTTCAGTAAGAACTGTATACCTACATTACCTGTGTATTACAGATATCCTCTCAGAATCCCATCCAAAATTCACTGTCTTTTAGCAAAAAGTATGGGCAATGAGATGCCAATAAGGTACTTGAGTTTCCCAGGATTTACCCTTTTCTAACAGAAAACTGTAGTTGGTCCAAGAAGAGGTAAAAGGCCTTATCTTCCTCCTCTCTCCCCTTCCACCACATCAACTGCTGCCTCTGCAGTCCTATACTTGCTGATGGAACTCTTCTATCACCGATACTTATGATTTTAACTGTTTTGTCCACCTAGACTATAGTTATGGAAATTTTCTGAACAGCATACATACAGCCTAAGTGACAAACTTTTATGAGAACTGTGCAGAGACATCCTAGTAGTCTCTGTAGATAATTCTGAATTTTGTTTCTGGAGATAGAAACACTAAGACACATTCAGACTTCCTGCTAATGTGACATAAAGGTAGATGGTGGTTTACTACAATATCTACAATATAGTGAGCAGCAAGTGATTGAGACAACTACATTCAGAGCTGACAGACCTAATTTTCCCATGTAGTCTATACAGAAAGGCAAGTGCCATATTCAGACCATGTAGTTTTACAATACTTCACTTCGATTGCACTTTGTTTCCCTGGCAAATCAACAGTCCAAATTCCACCAGAGCTGCTTATAAGCGGAAGAAAGTGAAATGTCAAACTATCTAAAACCCCCAGATTTATTGATTAGGTTCTAGATCCCACCAAGAACATGTTGCTATCACTCTCTACTCCTTGGCATAGATATAAGGAACTCCATACTACCTTCCTCAATAATTGCTAGAAACCATTTCTTGCAAATCAGCTGTGCTTTTAAATGGGATTGTTGCATAGTAATTACTTTGTTGATTCTTGAAAGATCATGTTTTTTGGGTTTTTTTTAAGAACATTCTATTATCACTTTTCCCATTTTATAAGGATATTTTCTTAATGACTGGTATTTTACATAGAACATATATACTTATTAATGTACATGTGTATTATTACTGGAATAGCATGGGTTCCTAAGAAAAACTTGTCCTGTGTAATTTTTAATTCCATATAATATGCAGAGAAGCTAATACAGATACTTCTGTAAACCTTTTGCAGTTCTTAACCACAGCCTACTATATATGGAAGGAAAGCAGTCAAAAAGCAATGTCAGCCTTTGTAGATTGATTAGGACCACTAACTGCATGTGTAACTGTTGGAATAAGTAAACCACTGTGTTTCATTATGATAGCAAAAGTAAACTAAGTATGAAGCCTGCTGGCTTGCCAGAAGCAATTTTCTTGAGCTCTTGAGTTTTGCTTAGATTTTTTTTTTCCTTTTATCATTTTTGATAGTGTAGATTCAAAGTTTTTCAAGTCAGCTGAAATCACAGCAGCAGTTGCACCATAACCTAATCACCAACAAACTCAGTCACCATTAGCTCTTAAAGAAACTGCAAGACATCTGCACTTGCCCATCAGGATAGCAATAGCAGTTGCACATCAGCCTGATCTAACACAGCTTCTCTTCCAGGTTCTGAAACACCAGAGTTCCCTGCAAGAGGAAATTGCCTTTCCGTTGCATCAAACTCATGTAACTTTTAAGACTGGCCATTTATGCTCTACCAATTTTGTTGGCAAATTCAAGCAATTGAGGAGATGCTACAGATTCAGATATCTGAGAAAATGCTTATAGCCACCCAGCTGGCCACCATCCTGCCCAAATGGAAAGAATACTTCCAAACTCTGTCAATAAAATTTAAGATCTGACCTTACAGAATGCTGAAACAAAAGTCATACAACTTTCATACCTGGTTCCTAAGAGGAATCCAACTGAGGAGTGCTGAAACCTTTTCTTATATTTTTATTGGTTAGAAAGGTGAATCTACCCAACCAAAAACGTGTTCCCTGGAAATGGGAACAAAATACTTTTTAGATAGCTCATTAATTTTTGCATGTTTCTTTTATTTCACCCCAGTGCATTATGATGTCTGTCATCAGCATATGGACTCTCAAGTAAATGGACACTGATTATGTATTTTGAAAATACTGGTAATATAGAGTCCAGCATCCCAAAGAAGGGAAAGGTGAATAGGTTAATCACGTTGCTACTGCATTCATTTGGTTACTACCAGTGACCTGCTTGTCTAAATGGCATTTATGCCATAGTACGTGAGCCAAAATATATGAATTTTAGAAGGACTTTATCTATGCAAACCTCTCACTCTCTATATTTTTGATAGAATCAACTAAAGCACACAGCATTCATGTCTCAGAGAACCAAAGTATATATTAATAGTTCATTCTGAATACTTTCTTAGGGGTAGGGGTAGGGGGAAGTATGGGGCAAAATTTTCAAAGGGAAGAGGCCCATTTTTGCTCATAAAAATTATCTGCAAAATTGTGACAGCATTTATGTGGGCAACCATTGACATTATATAAGCAGATCCAGCAAATACACTTGCAAATGATCAGTACAGGCACCCAGCTGTAGCTGATGCTTTGCTTGTACCTTCGTGAATATTCTCCTGGTAACTGCATGCACAAATCTACCACTAGGATTACATTTTATGCAAGCATTTTTAGCACAAACACACCTCCACCCTCCTTGTTTGAAATGTGAGTCCTGGTGTATTAAAAATATTTGGAAGACAGACTTATAAAAATAAATGTTAAGGGAACACAGTGGGGTATATTTTCAGTGTGGAGCAGAGAGATTTAACTGCATGACTTCCATTAGCTTTAATGAGCACTGCACAGCTAAATCCTCACACACCACACTAGAAGATTAACCCAGAAAACACACACTGTTTACTTTTTACTAATACTCTGATTATTACCACGTTCTTCCTCCTCCTCCTCCTCTTCCTCCTCCTCTTCTTCCTCCTCCTCTTCATCCTCCACATCTTCACCTTCCTCTTCATCCTCCTCTTCCTCCTCTTCAATCTCTTCTTCTTCTTCTCGATCTATCTCCTCATCATCCTCCTCCTCATCACCTTGCTCCTCATTATCATCAGAATATTCCTCCTCTTCTTCATCCTCTTCCTCTTCTTCTTCTTCCTTTTCATCCATCTCCTCTGTTCCATCAGTTTCATAGCACTCATCTACCGAAGAGTTGTCTGCTTTAACCACAAAGGGCTTTCTTTTGGGGGCTGGCTCTTGGGGTTGCTTATCTTGTGTTTTTCTTTTTTTTGCCAAAGGACAGCCATAAACACTGCAAAAACAAAAGATGGAAATTATTACACTATTCTGCAGATTTCTATGGGGCAGATTGTGTAACTTATGTCATTTAGTCATGTATTTTAGTTCTACACCATGATTAGTTGCTGTTCTCAAACGTGTATTTTAAAATTAAAGTGCTGCTCAGCCAATAATGACCAAGGGGAGGACACTTACAAAACCTGTGAAATTGCAAACTATTTGCCTGAAAGTGTCACACGTACATGTCAGAACTGATACAAATGTGCTGTTTTCCTTCTCATTGTTTTCTCTCTTCTGCATGTCACACTCTTCTCTAAGGCAGGTGAGTACAGTTAAAAAATGAGCAATCTTATCCTACCTATTAGCTATCAGTACAGCCACCAGGAATAAAGCAATGCTTCCTAATATTGAAATATTCAGTAAGGTTTTGATTGTGTACAATTAAGACATGTTTCAATGATATTTAAATAATGAAAATGCAACCACATTCTTAATGATGCCGTTTATTGTATTATTATAAATGATTAATTGCTCATAAGTTCTCCACTGCTGTGCTACAAGTCTGGACAAAAGGGAAAAGAAGCTCCCCAACACAACCAAACGAAACAGTTTTCAGAGCCAGTTGGAAGTGTTCTCACACTGAAAAAAACCACAAAACATAAACAAAATCCTGTGTCAGTGGAGAAAGTCTGACTTTTCAAAGTGGAACACCACCTCCTCACCTATCATGTTAATGTATTGTAACATAAATAGCATTTCAGAGTTCTGGTCTTCTACCAGAGTAGCCACATCTCAAAGGTCATATAATCTGTGTTTACTGAGTGTGATCACCCTTGTGTAATCTCTATAACCTCCTACACAGAGTGACTGCACACAAAAATTACTTTTTGTTTAAAGAACTTCCTAATTAAACTTTTTTATTGTGTGTGTATACACGCTATTCTAACTACATTGGATTTTAGTCTTCCTGTGCTTAACTAGTTTTGGGACATTTAAACTGTTCTTTCTAGTTCTTTTTTCTCATCTACTTGTAACTTCCTCATTTATGATATATTTTTGCTTCTTTTATCCCAATTACAAAACACTGAGGATTTCTATCATTTTCTTCCACTCTAATAATGCTTCATATTCTATTGACAAACCACTGACAAATAGGAGGTTTCACCACCTTAGTGCTACAGATGCGCTCTTTGCAGTGGCTGCATTGTTTTGATTTTGGTCTGATTTAATTCCATCTGAACAGCTATGCATCCCAATTACTTAAACTGCTACTTGGGTAACGAGAGTTTTTTTTTAAGTGCCTAACCGCTTTATTTAAGTGTCTGACTTAGCCATTGTCCTACCTAAATTTTAAAGTACATCTTCACAAGAAGGCTGACCAAATCTGCCTGGCACACATATATCTAAGGAATATACACAGCCACAAAAGACGGTATTCAGCATGGAAAACCTGCTAAGGGAGACCTTTTCATAACACAGGCACATCTCTCTCCATGTAGGTAATATAGGTGTCTTTAAAGTCTAATCCAGCATGCCTAAATTAAACACCTCCCTCTACTAACACCATCATGTGTAAATTTTAAAGTACTTCCATCTAGCCAGATTCCAATCCTCCTCACTTGGGAGTAATATGGAGTAGCAGTGCTAACATAGTTCCTAGACACCGACACTAAAGTTGAGACCTAATGTTTTCAGGCTAGAGAGTGAACAGACGCACATTGTCCATATCTCACGCTCTGCCCAGCAGATCACATGGCATATCCTGGGAGAGAGCATCCTCTTCCAGAAGGTGAGTCCTTGAGCAGCTGGCTGCAAGAAACTTGGTCTGATACACATCAGGCAAGCAAGCAAGATCCCAAACCTTCAGTAATTTTAAGAGCCCTAAACCTGGGAAAAGAGGAGGCCTAAGCTTCTGGTCTCTTTGGACTACATTTGTTTCTGTCATAGAATCATACAATCGTAGAAGGATTGGGACTGGAAGGGACCTTAAAGATCATCTAGTTCCAATCTCCCCTTGCTGTAGACAGTGACACTTTCCACTAGATCAGGTTGCTCAGAGTCTCAACTAGCCTTGGCTGTTTCATCACATTAAAGCCAAAATATTAACCCCTCCCTGCCCTGATCTTTGTTCAGTTAAGAACGCTAAATACTTGCAAAAGTTTTCATCAAGTAATGGCCCAAAACAGTCCCCTTCAGAATTCATGCAAGTCTGGGAACTGGGGAGAAAGACAGTAAGAGAACAAATACATCTATTTTGTTTTGAGCTGTTGTTTAATTTTTCTATTTGGCATTCAAGTATCATTGATGACTTTTTAGATACAAATTTTTGGTCACAGATAGAAAGAAATTGTTGTCATTGCCATTTTTGGTCACCTTTTTCATAGCTTTATGCTTTTCTACACAATATTTTATGAAGTTTGTGAGAAGCTAACACACTACTTGGGACTCAGGTCCACCCCAGAAAGTGCGTAATGGGCAATAGAAATCAATGGCAGTTAGCTGCCTGATTGGCTTAAATGCTTTTATAAATCGCATTAAATAACTATTTGCAACCTAACTATTCAAATAAAATTGTGAATTTGACTTTAGTTTTCCACTTTATCTATTCTTAGTACCTTTGCTCGTAGAATTTAAATTGAGGACACATCAGCAACTAACAGAAATAAACATTTGTATACTTTAAGGTTGGGTCCAGCACTGAGCTCTTGGGAACATGTCACTTTTCCAAGGAAATCCGTTATGTTAACTCAGATTCAGCTATTGTAAAATCTTTCCTGATTAGTTTGCGCCAGTTTCTCCAGAGCCCTGAATTTGGTTTTGTCTATTCTTGGATTTATACTTTATAAAGCTACCACTGCATGGGCTTTTCTTACAAAACCTTTTAAATACTGCCTCGCACTGGCTCTTCAACTATATACCTCATACAACATATATGCACCTCGTGTACTACAGACTTCATAATCTGAGAGAGTTAAAACAAAAAATCCATGTCTTGCAGAAACCTGGGAAACAGGCCACCAGACCTACTGTTTAGGTGCCCTATTTTCTTCTTTTCTTTCTTAATCTGTTCCGCTCTCATCCTTCATTTCATTAATTTTTCACATTCTGCCTCCAGGACACTTCTCTGTTTCTGGCATGTTCCCTGTGGTCTCTCCAGTGAGTGCACCAAGGGGAAGGCAGCGCCAGCTTCCCAGCAGCCTCTGCCACTAACTTCCCCTCCCGACCACATACAGAGATGACAGTCTCTCCCACTGACCTCTTGTTCCTCATATATTTGTGAAATCTGTTATTGTTTGTCCTTGTAGCTTCTGCAATTTTCTCTCCATTTCTCTCCATTGCCTTTTGTGATCATCCCCTTATTTGCTTATTTTTTAGACTTAGTTATCCCTGCTCAAAGCCTTGACCCCATTGATTTATGTGTCTTGCATGCCTTTGTCTGTTCTTTTATTGCTCAGTGTATTTCCCTGGTCAGCTGTGTTTGTTTGTCTTATTTTCCCCTCACGCTTCAGCTCTCTTGGCTTTCAGTGGAATATACATTTGGGCTTCCTGAAGCACACTTCTGAATATTCCACACTGCTTTGCTGTGTGACTCAGTCATCTCTGGTTTTTAGAATCTGTCATGAATAATTCTTGTGGAAAGAACATTGCTGAATTTCATAGTGATAAGATCCAAGAGGACATATAGACATTAATAATTGAAGAAATTGAAGAAATAATATATGAATTTATACTCCTTAGTTGGAAGATTATTTATGGTACTTTTTTAACTCTCATGCAGTTTTTCTCTATTAAAAACATACGATCCTACTCACTGTTACATTCAGTAGGACCTTTCCTCAGGAAATGCATATTTCTTTCCCAGAAGTGAACTTCT